>JAJSRW010000301.1:0-50223 GCA_022414725.1 Microglena sp. YARC | reverse complement strand
GGAAGAGAGAGATATTACAGTATTACAGATGTATAACATATACATACAAATGCTGATTACCAGTATAGTATTCGCTCGTTGTGCAAAAGATCTCACCAATGCTCAGTATTCGTTGACGGCGCACTATACGCCGTCTATTTGGGATCTAATTTACATGTATTATATAATTACGTACTATGCCTATTCCCAGTATGTGATTTTTGGGCAATGGATGCTTAATAACAAAATATTAATTATAATAAATATATATATAGATAAAGATGCTTTACCACGCGTCTAGTGTATGGACGGTCCACATTACTTCAGTCAACCTCTCCAAGTTCTATACTATAGATCGTTCCTTTTCAGTTGATGCTCAGCCGTGTGCTTGCGGAATGGAAGTATCGTGCCCGTTGTGTCCTCGTTCCTGTAATGGAGTTGGTGGGATTTTTGACGATTCATTATCTAGTGGGTGGGATTGTGCCATAAGAAGGTAATTACTTTGTGGGAAATGGAAGTTATCTAGCTTCGTTGGTCTCCGTTCTGTAATGGGAGTTTGAGTGTTTGCTTTGATGGTTCAGTCGGGGCATCCCAAATTGGCTCGCGCACGGCTATGTACTCAAAAGTTCCAAGTTTATAGTGTTGGGTAGATTTTAGTGATGTACCATGCCCGTTGGTTTATTGCTGGGTAAGGATGGAATGAAATACGCTTGCAGAAAATGAAAATATCGGCAACCGTTGGTCTCGCCTGCATATGGAGTTGGTGGTTGGTTTTTATGGTTTCATAAGCTGTTAGTGATGGTAAGCTAAGTCATGATTGACTGATTGGGACAGGGATAATATTTGTTGCCAAGTTGAGCTCCGTCCGTTGATGCTGGAAATGATTATATCTGAGCATCGTTGGTTCCTTGCTCAATGTCAGTCCGGTGGTTGGTTTTATTGGGATGATAGCTTGTCGTGATGGTGCCTTAGTAGTGGTGAAGCTGATTGATGACAGAAAGATGTGCAGCCACCTCGGCTTCTGCCAATTTCTTGCGCAAGGAATATTCTTAGGTCCTCCTTCTAATTGGGATGTGACAAATATCTATGGTACAACTTGTCATCCCTTTTTAGTTTGTTTATACAGCTGGGGATTCTACCCCATGGAAGTGGGCCGTTGTTCTGCTGATGCCCAGCCTCAATTAATCCTCAGTGTATACTTTAAAGAACAAAGATAATACCAGTCAATATTTTAAAGAAATAACCCATTTATGCTTTACAGAACAAATATCAGTAATGCTTAGCAAAACAAATAGCAGTAAATATACTTTAAAGAATTAAACTAGTACTGCTTCACAAAACAAATAGACAGTATATACTTTAAATAATCAAAAATCGGTATATGCATTACAAACAAATATAAGTAAGTGCTTTAACAGAAACAAATAGCAGTTATATACTTTTAAATAATTAAAACTAGTACATCTTCACAAACAAATAGCAGTATATCACTTTAAAAGAATAAAATGGTATATGCATTACAAAACAAATATAAGTAATGCTTAAATTAACATTAGGCAAATAAGCAGTATACTACTTTAAACGAATTAAAACTAGTATGCTTCCACAAAACAATAGCAGTTATAGTGACTTTAAAAGGAATCAAAATGGTATATCATTACAAAAACAAATATTAAGTATAATACTACGCTTTTACAAAACAAATAGCAGTAGATTCTTTACAAAAAATAGCAGTATATACTTTTAAAGCATTGAAAATGGTAATGCTCTATAAGGTGCCTAAGTCAGACCCTGAGTGAATACGGGGATGGATTGGAGCCCTATGCCCTCAAGTCCCCAAAAACAACTTATTTTTTGCTAAATAAGTTGCCCAATCCCATCAGTTCAACATACAATACTCGGATTTGGGTTTCTCCCACAATGGTGGGAACCAGTCAAAGTGAAACCATGCTAATATTGTTAATATGGGGTTCCCTAAGTCGACACGGGTTTTACGGCAGGAAAGTGATACGGAGGCTATGGAAATGGTACTATGCCATTACAGAACAAATATAAGTATATGCTTCCAAAAACAAATAGCAGTATATACTTTAAAGAATCTGAATGGTATATGACATCCAAAACAAATATATAGTATATGCTTACAACATAAATAGGCAGTAATATCTTTACACAAAAAGAATGCCCCAAGTATATACTTAGAAAACCATAATATAGTATATACTTACTAAGGCCCTGAAGGTACTGATACAAAGAGGTCCTTAAGTATCATTATACCGGTTTTTTATATGTGTAATATTATTGTTGAATATAAAATATGCTACAGTAAAGTATCGACTACCCTTTCAGTAAGTATGCGGTACAAATAAAGTATTGACTACCCCTCATACTAGTAATAAATATACAATATGCACTACGGTACATAAGTATAAACTACGCTATCTTTAAAGTATAAAATCTACAAAACAACAACGACAATAAAGGTATCGGATCTGACGCTCTCATATAGTATAAGACATATACAACATGCCACTCATCAATAAAGTATGACTACACTCTCTTATACAACTATATTTAATACACATAATCACATACAAAAAGCAAGGCAAGGTCAACATTGTTGTCAGACTGATAAAAAATTAAAATAAACTGAACTGTGTGCCGTACCTCCAGATTGTCTAAAGCATCATTGACTGCTGATCTTGGTCGGCTCGCAAATCACTTCTTGTGGTCATCAATCAGGTCCACTGTTGTCGAGTGATCATAAGAATAAATTTAAATACATGTACTGCATGCGTACTCCAGATTGTCTAAAGCATCATTGTACTGGCTGATCTTGGGCTCCAACATCACTCTTGTGTCATCACAACCGGTCCAACTGTTTGTCGATCCTGATCGAGAATAAACTGTAAATTAATGTACTGCATGCTACCTCCTAGATTGTCTAAAGCATCATTGTACTCGCTGATCTTGGGCCTCCAAACATCACTCTGGTCATCGACTGCTGTCCAATTGTTTCGACTGGATAACGAATTCTTCATGCTGTCGTCCATAGATGCTGGCCGATATCCATATACTGCCCTGGGCTGATGCCTTCCAGCTAACGCACAGGTGCAAGGTAAAGCAGGCAGTACACAACGCAGTTCGGATATTGTGATTGGAAATTGGGAAACTAGTGGTGAAATTGGGAACAATTGGGGAATTGGTGGTGATGTTGGAATAGGATTGAAGCAACACTATGATATTGGAATTTATAAATAGGAGTTACGAGGGAGATTAATACAAATGAATTAAAACTACTGAAGATAACAATTGATGTACTTATTTATGGGGGAAATACAGAACACAAGCAAGACATTCGTCCTGGGCCCCCACCCTGACAGACACACACATATCGCCTCACTTGTCAGTGGCTTTTGCGCTCTCCTCATAGCGCTCAAGCCAACACTACACATCAATGACACCCCCCCCACACAGCCACACACTACACACAACCACACGCGTGTCCCTCACGTTTCAGCAGCCTTTGTGCTTTTCTCTTAGCGCTCGAGCAGCACAACATGAGCATTCCCTAAAGTGCGTCAATATCCCCACCGGCCAGTTGAAGCCTTCCACAGTGAAAGACCCCCCCCCCCCCCCCCTCCTCCCCCCCACACACACCAGACACACACATGTCCCTCACTTTCAGCAGCCTTTGTGCTTCCTCATGCGCTCGAGCAGCTCAACATGAGCATTTCCCTAAGTGCGTCAAGTCTCCACCGGCCAGTTGAAGCTTCCCATCAAACCCCCCCCCCCCCCCCCCCCCCTCACCCCCCACGCACACTCAAATGTACCCTGCACTTTTCAGCAAGCTTTGAACTTTCCTCATAGCGCTCGAGCAAGCCTGAACATAAGCATCTCACTAAGTGCGTCAAGTACTCACCGCCAGTTGACAGCTTCCCACATCAAGACCCCCCCCCCCCCCTCCCCCCCCACACACATTCGTCACACACATGTCCCTCACTTTTCAGCGGCTTTTGTGCTTTCCCCATAGCGCTCGAGCAGCCAAAACATGAGAATGTCCTAAGTGCGTCAAGTACTACCACCGCCAGTTGAAGCAACCGAAACAACTGGATGCAGTTCTTTACTGAGCAGACCCTTCTCATGCCTCCCATGCTACCATGAAACGCAGCGTGTGCAAGCTGTCCTTCAAACTGCTTTACATCTGTAAGCTCACCTGCAACGGGATGTGTTCGTGTTGAGTTGTGTCTGGGGGAATGGGTTGGGTCAAGTTTGTGCTGGTCTGGAGGGGCCAAGCTTGGGCTGGTCTGGTCTGGGTTGGGGTATGGGGGTCCCTAGTTTTGGCTGGCTGGTTTGGGTTGTATTAACATTGGTCTATCAGCGTGTGCAAGCTGTCTTCAACCTGCTTTCACCATCTGTAATGCCTCACCTCAAGGGGATGGTTGGGTTGGGTTTGGTTGGGGATGGGTCGGTTTGGCGAGTCTGGATTGGGCATAGTTTTGCCTGGTCTGGTCTGGTCTGTGTTTGTGTTGTGTTGTGTGCGATCGTGTCAGCTTTTCGTTGCTGCAATTGGTCGACGCATGGGTCTGGCTATACTAGTCAGTACATGCCCCCGCCGATACGCCCTGGGGCCACCGCGCGAGTCCCGGGGGGCAAGCGGTCCACCTCTGGGTGTCGTACGGGAGTTACGCTCTAAGTTGCGACTGCGTCGCAAAACAAGTGGCTTGGGCCCTCTATTGCCTTTAAAACCGCGTTTTGCTTCTGAACTGATGGCCTTACAATGGTTTTTCCACATCTTTCCATTATCAATCATCTAATCACAATAACAATAAATATAATAGTATAATCATAATAATAATAATAGTAATAGTAGTAGTAGTAAGTAATAATAATAGTAGTTAATAATAGTAGTAATAATAATAATGAAAAATATAATAAAAATAAGAATAATCAAATATAAATAATGATTCTGATTCATGGAGACAATTAAAAATGCTACCGTGCAACTACGCCAACACCACATACCCAAAGTCATGCATGTGCCACTTCACACCAGCCTATCACAATGTGTGGCTTATTGAAATCATGTCCCTATACCTCTGCCTTTCTTCATCAATCCCATACGGAGGGACGCCAGTCAAAAATACCACTCCTACACCAACACACACACATGCACCACACACCATACAGCCATCGCATGTGCCGCGCAACCCAGCCCTATCCAAATGTAATGCTATTGGGAGTGAAGTTATACCTCTGATGCTCCAGCAATCCCAAGCAGAGGCACCAGTAAAAAATACCGGCTACCCACACCACACCAACCACCAATTTTCACTCACAAGGCCCACTCAACCTACACCACAACACAACCTGCATGATTTCCACACCACAGCCACCACCTATTCACCAACACCAACCCCATCACATCACACACCATCCACTCACTCACACGCACAACACATGCAGAAGCTATCGCAAGTGCTGAACAAACCAGCGGTCAGACGTTCTAAGAATTGTAAATCAATATGACTGAGCACCGTTTCACATGTATCCCATGCAGAGGGGCGTCAGTGCACAAAATAAAAACCACGCAGCTCGACCGCAACTAACACCAACAATGCATCACACCATCCCCACCCACTCACTCACATACCAACACACGTCAGACGCCATGCATGTTGCTGAACCAACCATGCGGTCAATCAGTGATAGATTGTGAATGCAATACGACTGAGCCACTGCTTTTCAGACATCTATAACAATGCAGAGGACCTACACCAACACAATGCAATCGCTTACATGTAGCCTGATCAATGGGCGTGTAAGGAAGGTGTGTGGGTATGTGTGGGGTGTGGGGTGGGTGTGGGGTGTGTGTGGGTGGGGTGGGTGTGAGTGGGTTGTGTGTGTGAGTGGGTGTGTGTGTGGTGTGTGTGTGGTGGGGGGGGGGGGTAAATGTGTGGGGTGTGGGTGGGGTGTGGGTGGGGTGTGGTGGGTGTGGGTGGGGTGGGGGGGGTGTGCGCATGTGGGGTGGGGGGGATGGTGTGGGGTGGGGTGGTGTGGGTGGTGGGTGTTGGGGTGTGTGGGGTGTGGGTGGTGTGTGTGTGTGGGCGGGGGGGGGGGGGGGGGGGGGGGGGGGGGGGGCAGCAAGGGTTTATAAGTAATTAGCGGGTCGACTATAGGACTAGTGCAACAAGTACACCTAACGACCACTGGGCCCCTGGCAGCCAGCTCATGACATCTGATAGCCATACCACTGCTTTCACACATACACACTGGAGGGAAACAGTCAAAATGCAATCCTACACCACCAAAACACAAAGCTCATCATGTTCTGACATCATTCCAGCCTTCATCATCTCATGCAAGTCAGTCTTACCACTGCTTGCACAGCATTCCTGCAGAAGGGCAACAGTCCAAAGAAATCACTCCTCACAACCACGTGGCCCTGCATGTACTGATCCCAACGGGCGGGTCACATCGCATGTTACGCCACACCCACTGGGCTTTCAATCTATCACATGCCAGAGGCCTACCACACACTATGCGATGCTTTACATGTGGCTGATCAGCCATGCAGAGGTTTATAAGGAAATTTAACTGCGGTACGCAACGTAGCACCAGGGTACGAGTCCAAGCCGCACGTTTTTGCGCGCTGGCGCGCTGCCTTATTTGAGGCCCTACTGCGCGTTTTTGCCCCCAAGCCAGATTTTTAACAACCCCCCTGTGGGCGCAGCAGCATTCTGCCGCATTGCACTCACAAGCGGGCAGTTTGTTTTTTTTAAGGGCACTTAAGCTCTGGCTAATTTGGTCACACTTGCAGCATACCTGCATAAGCACAAGTGCCAACAAGTAACACCCTTAATGACTCCCTGTCACGAGCATCATCACATGCATGATGATGATTACGCACTGTTGCACGCCCTCACAGCAGAGGCAACAGTCAAGAATGTACTCCCACCACACAACCCTGTTCCCTGCATGGCTGATCACCAAGCGTCAGCATGCCATGATAGTGATACCACTGGCTTTCAAAACCCCATACCAATGCAGAAGGGCAAACAGTCAAGAATACCACTCCTAAACCACACTACACAAAGCTCATCTTATTCTGACCATCTAGCTCAGCTCGCGGCTGATCATACCACTGGTTTGCATGCCCATCACCCATGGCAGAGGGCAACAAGTCAAAAATAGCCATCCTACACCACACCACACAAAGCTCATCTATTCTGACCATCCAGCTCAATACTAAATGCAAGGCTGTCATAACCCTGTTTGCATGCCCATCGCCCATGCAGAGGGGCAACAGTCAAAAATACCACTCCAACACCACACAACACAAAGCTCATCTTATTCTGACTAATACCACGCCTCATCTCATGCACAGGCTGTCATATCCACTGATATTTGCATGCCCATCCCATGCAGAGCGGCAACAGTCAAAATACCACTCCTAAATCACACTACACAAAGCTCATCTTATTCTGGGACCATACCAGCTCATCTCATGCAAGCTGTCTAACCACTGTTTGCATGCCAATCCCATGCAGAGGCAACAGTCAAGAAATACACTCCTACCACCAACACCACACAAGAGCTCAATCTTATTTCCCTGACCCATCCAGCCTCATCTCATGCCAAGGCTGTCATACAACTGTTTGCATGCCCATCACCCCACCCATGCAGAGGGCAACAGTCAAAAATCACCAAACTCCTACACCACACACAACAAAGCTCGTCATAATTCTGATCATCCCAAAGCCTCATCTCATGCAAGGCTGTCATACACTGTTTGCATGCCCAATCACCCATGCAAGAGGGCAACAGTCAAAAATACCACTCCCCTAATACCACACACACCAAGCACGTCTCTTCTGATCATCCAGCTCATCTCTATGCAAGGCTGTCAACGTGCTCGGACAGCATACCCCTGGTTTGCAAGCCCATCCATGCAAGGGCACAGGTCAAGAATGCCTCTCCTACACCACACAACCCACGTGCCCTGCATGTGCTGATCACGTGCAAGGCGGGTCGCCCATGCCTGGACAGTCTTACATTCTTCAAACGCCTGTCCCAGTGCAGAAGGGCGGCCAATCAAAAAATGCCACTAACTACACACTGTCAGCGTTAGCTGTTCTATGGTTCTACCTGGTCCGCTCCTCTTAACCCGTAACCCGAAGGGGTTCCGATTTGACGGGCCGCCTGAAGGGTCCCGCATTGTCCGTGTAAGTATTCCAATGTTTCACCGTCTCTCGCGTTGACTGGCTATCATATCCTCTTCAAACTGACAACCCACAACGACCTGAAAAGCACCTGCAACACCACACCCTAACCAATGCATGTGCTGACCGCCCAGCTAAATCCACATACCACCCTTTGTTTTTTTAAAGCCCCTCTTCACAATGTCTCATGCCAATTTCTTAAAGAGGGCCTCTTTCGGGAAATCCAGTGGTCTAAACAGAGGTAACTACAAAAGGTTCGTCACCCTTCTAAAGGGTGTTTGTGCCCTTTTATATATCCCGAAATTTTTTATTATCTACAATGATAAGTTGAACAACTCTTAAATTTGGGGGCTTTGGAAACCCCAAATGTCATCGGGCTCACCCACACCACGCTAAACTACCGCGAGAGGCGACGCCAAGGATAACAAGCTGAAAGCACTCGCTCATGCTTTGGACTGATGGGCTTACCCACGCTTGCTCTTCCAACATCGATCCATGCAGAAGGCGCCAGTCAAAAATGCCATTCACCCTACTCCTACACACCCAGTGCCCTGCATGTGCTGATTACCTCGTCGGTCAACGTGCCCTGACAGCCCTTACCACCTGCTTTCAAACCTACCACATGCAGAGGGGCAGAACAGTCACAAATGCCCCTCCTACACTACACAACCCAGCAGCACTGGAATACCACACTTATAAGCATGCTGTGCTGAAAGCCACAGCCTATCCCACGTTCGCGTATGGTTTGGACTGATGGCCTTACCACTGCTTCTACATCGATTCCCACTGCAGAAGGCGCCAGTCAAAATGCCGTTCCTGTAGCCAAAGTTGAAGCCAGCTAGGTTGATGATGCTTGCCAGCGGGGTTGCCAGCCCCCTGCCGTGAAGGCGAGCTCATACAGGGACGGAGAGAAGCCGCTCAAACCAGCCAATTTGTGGTCGCTGCTAATCCATTCATAGTGTCTTGGTTTGTCTGGGGTCAATGGCCTGCCTATGATTGACAAGCCGTCTAGGACAATGACCCGTCTAGGACAATGGCCCCCGTCAACGGAAAAATGGTCCGTCTAGGACAACGGTCTGTCTATGGCCAATGGCCCGTCCAGGACACTGGTGAATGAGAATTGGGGGTGATTGGGGGCAGTCCTGGGCAAACACTGCGGGGGTCTTCGTATGGCTTGCAAGTATACGGGATGGCAAAGAGAGTGGCGCGGAGGGTAGAGATTCGTGAGGCGAGTAGGACATAGAGAGTGTGTCGCCTTGGGGAGGATGGGAAACACGCTCGATGGCACGAACAAGGAAGATGGCGTACTTTGGGGTGGGGCACGCCGGGAATTCTTTGAAGTCGAAGTTCATGGCACTTGTAGGGGAGCAAGTTAAATAAGAGCGTGATCGGCTTGCGCGGAGAGATGAGGATGAATTGGGAGGGTTAGGAGCTCCTGGCGGAAGAAATGGAAATAAGAAATTCCATGTCGAATTCTCTGAATTGGGTTGGGTAGTAACGACTCAGCCTAATAACAGCAGGGGGTCGGGCGGGCCTGCCCGCGGGCAGTCGGACACTTTTTCGAAGCATTCAAAGCGCCTCGCGCGGAGGAGAAGGGATGGGAATCCCGCAGCGGGAAGAGAGATCACGGGCTGGTTGGTTACAGGAATGGCGCGCGCGCAGATGCAGATGGTTGGAAATTACTGCGGGGGCTGGTGAAGGGGCTGGTTTGAAAGCAGAGTGATGAAGGGCGTTGCTAGCAACCTTTGGATTCCCAGGTTCTAACCTGCTACATGGTTGGCTCTCAGGGTCTTCGCCTTCCCAGTTCCCCGAACCCACCCGACCCACCTTCCCGACCTTCCCCATCCTGTTGCGACCCGATCCGACCCGGCCAGGCCCAGGGTGCTGTACACCGAGGAATCTGGAGTTGTAGTAGAGCGCGCTTTAGGGTAGGACCAATGGGCGAACACTAACGACTGCAATTCAGATCGAGGAAAGTGACGAGTTTGTGACTTAAATACAAAGCTTACCTGCTTGTCCCTCCCGGGAAGTACGTGTCATTGGCGAAGCAGGGCCCCTCCGTTCCAGCACTAGGCTTGGAATTACCCGTAGTTATCTTTGATCTAAAAATAAATATAATAGATTATGTTGCGACTATTGAGCGTATTGATATGATCCAAACAGATCAGCTTATATGCTGGCTCTTATTAAATATACGCACGCCCACTAAAATAGTAATTCATAGCGTGCGAGCAAGGAGTAGTAAGAGGGTAACCGAATTGAAGCGTTCATAAGGCTGACGCAAGGCTAGTTCGCAGGAACCAGCTGAAAGGGAGCAGGAGGCAAAATAAGGGTTAGGGGTTTTCTGTTGCTATTTTTTGGCACAATTGCAAGCTATAATGGAAATCATAGTCGCAAGCCGAAGAAGACTGCAATCGGTTTTTATTCGGGCAAATAGTTTTGAGCTTTTGCTAGCACCCACAAATCATTTTTCTTTAACGGGTTTAGGATTTAGCTTTACTGCTGATTTGGATGCAGACTCGCAGGAAATTTAGGGAAATGGTATGAAGTTAGAGGTACACCCTTGATTGATTGTGGCAGGAGGTGTCAAGGCCCTCCCTCAAATTTTCATTCTCCCAATGATTTTTTTCTGATAATGGGGCTGTAATCGCATGTAATCATTTATTGCGATAGTTATGAGACATTTTTCAATTTCTGAGCACCTCAACTTTAGGGGGGGGGGGGGGGGGGGGGGGGGGGGGGGGGGGGCGGGGGGGGGGGGGGGGGGGGGGGGGGGGGGGGGGGGGGGGGGGGGGGGGGGGGGGGGGGGGGGGGGGGTCAGCCCCTCTCAGGTTTTATTCTAACTTTTTAACTCAGGCCTCCAAATGACATTCTGATATCACCCTTGAGTAGGCCTTAGGTAAGGGCAGTCCATTGGCAGCCACTTTGGGACCTTATACAAGAAGTATCTACGCCCTTGGGTGGTTGAATGCAATAAGTATCTACCCTTGGTGGGTGGGTGAATGGGTTCAGCCTTCCTCAGTTGTTTTCTAACTTTTTTACTCAGACCTCCAAATGACATTCTGAGACCACCCATGAGTAGGCCTTGGCAAGAGCAGTCCATTGGCACCACTTTGGACCTTATCACTTATGCAATAAGTATCTACCCCTTGGGTGGGTGGGGTGGGTGGGTTGTTGGGTGAATGGGGTTGAACAAGTTCGATGCAGCGTGTGCGGGAATTCCGAGGATGCCATTATGTGCGCCATACTGTAAACCCCCCCACAATCCATATCTAAGTTTTTTTAAATGGGGGTATTTCGATTTAAGGGGGGGGGGGGGGGGGTCAGCCCCCCTCAGGTTTTTTAGGGACAGGTGTCCCCCCCTTTTTTATATACTCCCGATTGTGGAGATAAAATATCTTCATTACTTGTTACGGGAGTTTGAGGAGAAAAGCTCCTCTGGTTATCAATTTATCATAAGCTTACGTCACCAGTTCACCACTCGATCTGAAATGCAGTCGTTAGAGTTAGCCCATTGGCCCTACCCTTACAGCGCGCTCCATAACTCCAGATTATTTGTGTTACAGGTGTGGCCGGTTTTGGCATCGGGTGGCGAGGGCTGTTAGCTACGTGGGTGTCCGACGGTCTTGCTAGGATAATTCGTAAGGGCATCGGGTGGGGGACTAGGGGTTAGGGGTAGGTCACACTGCTCTTGGTCTGGCCGATTTTGGTCCGATTTTGGTCGATTTTGCCTATCACCAAAATCTTGGTGGTTACACTACAACATTGACCAGAATCGATTTTGGTCAGGACCAAAATCGGGACCAAAAGCAAAAGCTAAATCGAGTAAAAGCAAAATCGGGGGGGGGGGGGGGGGGGTAATTTGCCTCGATTTTGCTTTTGGTCCGGATTTTTTTCTGGAACTTTATATTGTTTTCTGTTGTTATCTTTTCCGTATCTTCGTTGTTTCACTCATACCTTTTCTTATCCAATTCTTAATTATTGTTGCTTCTAGTCTTCAAATATTTCAAAGGGTGCGGCACAAGAAAGGGTGGATGCATTTGGGGCTGTGGGTGGAACTCTTCAAGACCCATTCGACGTTATGTCCCCTAGGAGTTGGTGTGTTTGATGGCTCGGAGCTACCCCAGGGGACGTGCTCTGAGGGAGTGGGGAAAGTGATATCACGGAAGAGTAGCAAGGCCATTAGGCCTGTAGAGGAGGAGGAGGATGGGGAGTGAGATCACCTGACAAGGCCCCACACCCACGCAAAACCCTGTTCACACATCCTCCAAAACCGGGCACTGGGTCTGGGGCTGTGCGTAGTTTCCAAAGCATTTTGCTGTCCCAAGACCAGAACTAGGCAGGCTAGGGATGATAGGAGGGAGAAGTCGAAGGAGGACAGAGACATAGAGAGGAAGGAGGAGCAGAGGCTGTATGATGAGAGGAGGGAGGAGAGGAGGCAGGAGAGGAGGGAGGAGAGAGAAAGGGAGGATAGAGAGAGGAGGGAGAAGAGTGAAAACCGGTTGGAGATGATGACACACATGTCAGAGATGAACCGGCAGACCACTCTCATGATTGCCAACATTTTTGGAGGGGGCAATGCGATGATGGGTATGAACCACTCCATTCCTGGCAGCTCCACCCCACACAATGGGGGTGGGATGATGGGTCCTACGATATCCACCCCACACTATGGGTACGTCTGGGGGTACGCCTGGGATGATGGGTGGTCCATTCATGCCAAACATGAGCCAGAACCCCCCTAGCTAGATGGCTATACTGATTTTTTGTTGCATGTCGTTGGCACATCACTCGTGCGGTACCCACGAGAGAGATTGTCACGTGGTAACATGGATTCAGGAACCTCGTCGTATTTCCTATGTAGCAAGATTTGAGAGGTTGAATTTAAAGTGGTACATCATTCCTACTTGGTACTTCATTAGTTGTTCCCAGCAAGCAAATTGTTACATTATTCCCCAATTGAACTTGGCTACATCCCTCTAGCAAGCAACTTGGATTTCTTTTCTTAGTATTATTAATGGACGACTTGGTCATATAATTTAAACCGAGGTTGTAACAGAGGTTCCCAAATCTGCATTGTTTCCACTATCCAGTCTCCCTACTTGCAGCTCCCTGTAGCTTCGTCCCTGCTGCGGGCAGCTCCCAGCTCCCTGCTTCCAGCTCCCTGCATGTCCTCCAGGTCCCAGCACCTTGCAGGTCATGCAGGTCATGCAAAAAAAACAAAAGCGCACCAATTAAAAAACTGGTGCGCGCGCACTTTTCAAAGGCAAGTGCGCTTTTTTGATAGCGCACATTTTTTGAAGGCATCGGCACTTTGAGGACTGTCAAAAAATTGTCATCAGTTCAAAAACATTACAGCTTTTAGACTTGAAAACAATCAGATATACTACTGTATTTTAGTATCTGACCAAAAGCCAAATCGAAAGCCAAATCGGAACAATAAATTGTCTCAAAGACCAGATTTTGCTTTCGATTTAGCTTTTGGTCCGCTTTTGGTCCGATTTTGCTTTCGATTTGGCTTTTGGCTTTTGGGTCTTTTCACCAAAATCGGGCCAAAATCGGACCAAAATCGGACCAAAAGCAAAAGCTAAATCGACCAAAAGCAAGAGCAGCGTGACCTACCCCTGAGGGCCGGGGGGTTAGGGCCTGGGGCTAGGGCCTGGAGGTAGGGTCCCGGGCAGGGTGGGCATCGGTAGAGCCGTAGAAAAACCGCACGATTATCTAGGCTTCCACTTCAGGACGGGATGTGCAAGAGGTGGGCTTCGGCTGATCCTCCCCGACCCAGAGCTTCCTTGGGCTTCCTCCCAGTTCCTGTAGGGTCGACTCCACCTTCTCGCCAACTCCTGTGGCAATCATGGGTCCTGGCATGTGACCCCCTCCTCATACCTGGCACCAGCCTGTCCACATCGGCCGAGAGCCATTTTGCGTGCTGCGTTCACCACATATGCACCACCCCTATTGAGTACCGATATTTGCCGTTGACATAAGCTTCGATCGAGTCGCCCGAAACTGAAGATTCGGATATCCATCGGTCGGTTCGTTGCTGTATCCGATTCCTACCCCCCACGGCCCCACACCGCCTTGGCGTCCCGAAGACGAACTTTAGTCACACACACGGAGGGACGTTACTCGAGACACGTGTTCAGCACCTTAGCAGCGCTCCTAAGTTTAGCAAGGCCCTCAGTTGCTCGTCTTCAGAAGAGTGCTAGTCTTCATCATACTACATAGTCTTCATCACACTGCATAGTGCACAGCCAGAGATGGCAGTTGGCAAGATTTCCGAAAATGCTCCCACCACCACTCCAGTTAAGAAGAAGGTTCTAGTGGTTGGCTCGGGTGCTGCAGGTGAGTTTCCACCTTACATGCATGCATGCGCAAGTGGTGGTGGTGGTGGTGGTGTGGGTTGGTGGTGGGTGGTGGAGTGTGTGTGTGGGGGGGGGGTTGATGTGTGGGTGGGGTGGGGTGGGGGTGGGGAGCATGATACAAGCAAGAGCGACGCCCATAGCTTTTATTTCCAGCTACTAGCAGCAGCTTCTAGGCAGCTCCCCAGACTGCTATTCAGCAAAGCCGAACGCAACCTCGAGCCCCTTGAAGCTAACACAATCGGCTGTCTAGAAGTGCCTCAATATTGGGGTGTAGCAGAGCAGAATGGCCTAGGGAGCTGCCTAGAAGCTGTTGCTCATAGCTCAAAAGATGAACACTGCATGCATGTATGGGCATGATCCAGGCATCGGTGTCGCAAGTGTTGAGGTGAGGAGTTGGTGGAGTCATTACTGGTTGGTTAGGGTGGGGGTGAGGTGGGGTGGGGGTGGGGGGTGAAGTGTCACCACTCCCACCACCACCACGAACACCACAAACACTACCACCTCTACTGCACTCCCCACCCACCACCTCTACCGCCACTTCCACCACCACCACTACCAACTCTACTACTACCACCGCCCACCGCCACCCCCCACCACCAATACCAACTCTACCATTACCACTACCAACCACCACCTCCACTCCCGCCACTGCCACTGCCACCACTGCCACACCCACCATCACCATCCCTACCAAATACTGTTAGCCCTCCTTCTTCATGCCTTCCTGTCTCAGGAACCGCTTGTACATGGTCACTGCCCAGATTTCCAGAAAATTGGGGTGCACGAGTGGGCAGTGTTTTCAGTACCACCAACAACACCACCACCACAATCACCACTGCCTCTACCACCCCTTCCACCACCACCATCACCATCCCAACCAAACATTGTAACCCCTCCTTCATCATGCTTTTCTGTATCAGGAACCGCTTGTGCATGGTCACTGTCCAGATTTCCAGAAAATCGAGGTGCACATGTGGGCAGTGTTGTCTGTACCACCACCACCACCACTGCCACTCCCACCACTGCCACACCCACCATCACCATCCCTACCAAACATCACAACCCCTCCTTCATCATGCCTTGGTGTATCAGGAACCGCTTGTGCATGGTCACTGTCCAGATTTCCAGAGAAGTTTGAGGTGCACGTGTGGGAAGCGTTAGACGTGCCAGGCGGAGTTGCATCTTCATGTGTGGTCAAAGATGGTGAGTATGTTTGAAAGGTGGTGGTGATGGTGGTGGTAAGGTATAGATAGATAGATAGATAGGTAGATATGTAATTAGCTGTGCCTGGGGGAGCTGTATCTTCATGTGTGGTCAAAGATGGTGAGTATATTTGTCAGGTTGTGGTGGTCGTGGTGGAATGATATAGATAGATAGATAGATAGATAGATAGATAGATAGATAGATAGATAGATAGATGTACAGATAGATAGATAGATAGATAGATAGATAGATAGATAGATAGATAGATAGATAGATAGAAAGATAGATAGATAGATAGATAGATAGATAGATAGATAGATAGATAGATAGATAGATAGATAGATAGATAGATTTAGTTAGATAGACAGATAGGCAGATAGGTCTCCGAGTCTGGGGGAGTTGCATCTGGATGTATGGTCAAAGATGGTGAGTATGTTTGAAGGTGATCAAGAATTAATGGTTGTGCCGGTGGGTTAAAGTGGTGGTGTTGGTGGTTAGATAGATGGGTAGGGAGGTAGGGAGGTAGGGAGGTAGGGAGGTAGGTATCCGTGTCTAGGGGAGATGCATGTTCATGCGAGTGTGTCATTGAGTTTTTCTAAATAGAGATTTGGCGAGTAGAGGTTCACCAAATTCAGGTTTGGCAAATACAGGTTTGGCGAAGAATAATGGTTTGCCGAATGGATGTTTGTTACAGGTTTGTCCAATAGAGGTTTGGCAGATACAGGTTTGGCAAATAAAGGTTTGCTTATTCAGCTCGTAGAAATGAATAACGATTTAATTCACATGCATTGAATATTCAGAATATAACCCTTTTCTTGGTCAGGTACTTTCCCCTGAAGTAACAACTTTGAACTTTGAATTAGAAAAACGATGTGACAGACTTACCTAACAACTTAAGCGACCAAACCACCACCAACAACACCCAAACCACCAATCCACCACCAAACCACCTAACCACCACCACCAAACCACCAAACCACCATTAAACCACCACCACCACCACCAAACCACCACCAAACCACCACCACCACCACCACCAAACCACCACCACCACTATTTGTTTCCGATGTGTCACCATCCTGTCGCTTCATGGGTCTGGCTAAACTAGTCAAAAATGCCCCACTGCACGCCACCCACAAAACAACTGGGCTCTACGCTCCGTACAGAGGCCCTGGGGTTTGGGGAACAGTGCATCGCACTGAGGTACAGTATCAACGATCGAGTTCAAGGAGGAGCGCCATCATACCGTCACAACCTTCGTCTCTTGTCTCTTTTGACTACAGCTACTAGCTACACACAGCTACAAGCTACTTGCTATCAGCTACCCACAACAATCCCAACCCAACACATGACGCCAGACTCAGGCAAGTACACCATCAATGATCAAGTTCAAGGAGGAGTGCCATCATACCGCCACAACCTTCGTCTCTTGTTTCCTATGGGCTATAGCTACTAGCTACCCACAACGAACCCAACCCAACCCATTATTCCATACTCAGACAAGTACACCATCAATGACCAAGTTCAAGGAGGAGTGCCATCATACCGCCATAACCTTTGCCTCGTTTCTCATTTTTACTACAGCTACTAGCTACCCACTACAACCCAACCCAACCCATTATTCCATACTCAGACAAGTACACCATCAATGACCAAGTTCAAGGAGGAGTGCCATCATACCGCCATAACCTTTGTCTCGTTTATCATTTTTACTACAGCTACTAGCTACCCACTACAACCCAACCCAACCCAACCCGACCCATTATTTCATACGCAGGCAAGTACACCACCAATGACCAAGTTCAAGGGGGAGCGCCATCAAACCGCCACAACCTTCGTCTCTTGTCTCTTTTTTACTACAGCTACCATCTACCCACTACAACCCAACCTAACCCAACCCAACCCAACCCATTATTTCATACGCAGGCAAGTACACCATCAATGACCAAGTTCAAGGGGGAGCGCCATCAAACCGCCACAACCTTCGTCTCTTGTCTCTTTTTTACTACAGCTACCATCTACCCACTACAACCCAACCCAACCCAACCCATTATTTCATACGCAGGCAAGTACACCATCAATGACCAAGTTCAAGGTGGAGCGCCATCAAACCGCCACAACCTTCGTCTCTTGTCTCTTTTTTACTACAGCTACCATCTACCCACTACAACCCAACCCAACCTAACCCAACCTAACCCATTATTTCATACGCAGGCAAGTACACCATCAATGATCAAGTTCAAGGGGGAGCGCCATCATACCGCCACAACCTTCGTCTCCTGGAACTTTTTGGCTTCAAGCCAGAGCGTGTGGACATGAGAATCGCATTTGGCACAGGAGAGAAGCAGTGGACCAACCACAGGTGGGATGGGGGGAGAGGGGGGGTGAAATGTGTGTGTGGGGTAGGGGGGGGGGGGAGGGGGGCTTTTTGCCTTCAAGCCTGAGCATTTGGACCTGAAAAGATGTGTTTGGCATAGTACTGAAGCAGTGGACCAACCTCAAGGGGGAGGGGGGGGGGGGATGTGTGTGTTTGTGATTGTTTGTATGTGTGTGTGTGGAGGGGGAGGAGGGAGGAGGGGTGTGTTTGTGGTGTTTGGGGGGGGGGGGGGGGGGGGGGGGAGAGATGTGTGTGTATGTGTGTTTGGAGCCTTTTGTGGCTTCAAGCCTAAGCATGTGGACCTGAAAATTGTGTTTGGCACTGTACTGAAGCACTGGACTAACCACAGGTGGGAGGGAGTGGGAGTGGGGGGGGATATGTGTTTGTATTTGTGTGTGTGGGGGGTGTGGGATGGGGGGGGGCTTTGTAGCTTCAAGCCTAAGCATGTGGACCTGAAAATTGTGTTTGGCACAGCACTGAAGCAGTGGACCGAACATAGGTGGGATTGTACTTGCACTGATTGCTCACTGACATGTCAGGCTTCGTGTGGTCGCACGGTCGCCGGTCAGGCAAACAGACAGACAACGGGGTGACTCTGGGGGCTCCCGCCCCCCAGAAAAGGGTGCTCGGCTAAAACAACTTTGTCAATCCACCTGCTTGATTATCCTGTTGCTGAGTGCTACGTGATTGTGATGGCCGAAAAGCTAGAGAAGGACATTTAAAGGGGGGGTGCATCGTAGGATTGTCACTGATATTTTAAGGGGTTTGAATATATATATATATATATATATATACACTATATATATATATATATATATATATATATATATATATATATATAAACACTCACACACACACATACTTTTCGTGCTTTCCATATTTTATTGTAACACACAGGCTTGCTTGTCCTGTTGCTGATTGCAGCCCAAGTGAGATGACCAACAAGCTAGAGAAAAAGGAGATTTAAAAGGGGTTTGCAATGCAACATTGTCACTGTAACTAATATTTGAAGAGGTTTGGCAATATATGTACACATATTTTTGTATTGTTTACTATATTTATTGTAACACACATGCTTGCTTCCCCTGTCGCTGATTGCAGCCCAAGTGAGATGACCGACAAGCTAGAGAAGGAGATTGCATCCTTCGGTAAGCTGTTGTGGTGGATAAGCAAGCTGGAACCTATCTTCATCTTTGTGCCTATTGCGGCGGTGAGTCATGCTGATGATGGGGAGGGGAGGGATGAAGGGGGGGGGGGGGGGGGGGGGGGGGAAGCTCAAGCAAGGTGATGGACAAGTTAGAGAAGGAGAATGCATTCTTTGGCAAACTGTTGTGGTGGATAAGCAAGCTGAAGCCTATCTTCATCTTTGTGCCTATTGCGGCGGTGAGTAGTGGTGATGATGATGGGATATTTGTAGTAGCTGTGGAGAGGGTATGTGTGTGGGGGAGGGAAATGGTGTGTGTGAGGGGGTGCGAGGGGAGTGTGAGAGGGAGTGTGAGGGGGTGGATATTTGCGTATTTATTTATTATGTTTTTCTTAATGCTCCCTCTCGTCGCCCTCTTCTTCGGCACCGGTAATGGGACCCATCCTGTGCCACACACCCACTCCCACACGCCCTCAAAAACCCCTCACCTAGCACTCCACCCACCCACCCACCTTTGCCCTCCCACACTCCCATCCCTCTCCACAGCTACTACGCCTCTTCTGCTACAGCCAGGACTTCTGCAACATCATGGTTATCCCTCTCATCGCCCTATTCTTTGCACCGCTAACAGGACCCTTCCTCTACCCCCCCCCCCCCTCACCCCCCCTCACACGCCCTCACCTACCCCTCCACCCCACTCCATCCCCCCTCCACAGCTACTACGCTTCTTTCGCTACATACAGGACTTCCGCAACATCATGGTGCTCCCTCTTGTCGCCCTCTTCTTCGGCACCAGTTGCATGGACCTTCCTCTGCCCCCCCCCCCCCCCCCCCCCTCACACAAACGCCCTCTCACGCCCCTCACCTACCCCTCCCACCCCCCTCCATACCCCTCCACAGCTACTACGCTTCTTCTGCTACAGCCAGGACTTCCGCACCATTATGGTGCTCCCTCTCGTCATCCTCTTCTTCGGCACCAGTAGCATGGCCCTTCCTCTGCCTCCCCCCCACCCCACACAAGCGCCCTAAAACGCCCCTCACCTACCCCCTCCACCCCTCCACCCTCCCTCCACAGCTCCTGCGTCTCTTCCGCTACAGCCAGGACTTCCGCAACATCATGGTGCTCCCTCTCGTCGCCCTCTTCTTCGGCACCGGCAACCAGACCTCCAGTGTCTCATCAGCTGTCATTGCAAGAGTTTTCTTGGACCCTCGCCTTCGCCTGTTTGACTACTGCCCCAAGAGACTGCTCAACTCAGTGCCGGAGATGTTTGCCTTCCCTGTGCTTGAGAAAGTGTTCACCACCATCGCCGAGAAGAGCCCTTATACTCTCCATCTAAGGTAGGTTTGGGATGGGGAGGGAGGGAGAGAGGGAGAGGGAGGAGCGTAGGCAGAGAGAAGATGTTTGCCTTACCCGTGCCTGAGAAAGTGTTCACCACCATCGCCGAGAAGAGCCCTTATTCTCTCCATCTAAGGTAGGTTTGGGATGGGGAGGGAGGGCAGGAGGGAGGGAGGGAATGAGAGGGAGAGAGGGAGAGAGGGAGGGGGGTAGGCAGAGAGAAGGAGATGTTTGCCTTCCCTGTGGTTATCTAAGTGTTCACCACAATTGGCGAGAAGAGCCCTTATACTCTCCATCTAAGGTAGGTTTGGGATGGGGAGGGAGGGAGAAGAGGAGGAGAGGGAGAGAGGGAGAGGGAGGAGCGTAGGCAGAGAGAAGGAGATGTTTGCCTTCCCTGTGCTTGAGAAAGTGTTCACCACCATCGCCGAGAAGAGCCCTTATACTCTCCATCTAAGGTAGGTTTGGGATTGGGAGGGAGGTCAGGAGGGAGGGAGGGAAAGGGAGGGAGAGAGGGAGGCGGGTAGGCAGAGAGAAGGAGATGTTTGCCTTCCCTGTGCTTATCTAAGTGTTCACCACAATTGGCGAGAAGAGCCCTTATACTCTCCATCTAAGGTAGGTTTCGGATGGGGAGGGAGAGAGGGGAGAGGGAGAGAGGGAGGGGAGAGGGAGAGGGGAGGAGCGTAGGCAGAGAGAGAAGATGTTTGCCTTCCCTGTGCCTGAGAAAGTGTTCACCACCAACGCTGAGAAGAGCCCTTATACTCTCCATCTAAGGTAGGTGTTGGATGGGGAGGGAGGGAGTAAGAGAGGGAGGGGAAGGGAGAGATAGAGAGGGAGAGGGAGGGAGGTAGGCAGAGAGAAGGAGATGTTTGCCTTCCCTGTGCTTGAGAAAGTGTTCACCACCATCGCTGAGAAGAGCCCTTATACTCTCCATCTAAGGAAGATGTTGGATGGAAATAGAGATTTAGGGAGAGAGGGAAGGAGAGAGGGACAGGGAGGGAGGGAGAAAAGGACACCGGAGAGGGAGGGAGGGAGAAAGGGAAAGAGGAAGGTAAAAAGGGAGTGAGAGAGGAAGGGAGGGGAAAAGGGAGGGTGAGAGAGAAGGAGAGTGGAAGGGAGGCGGAGGGTGGGTAGGGGATGAGGGCACCTTGACCATCACAAGTTGGTGGAGATATTTGCTGACCAACAGCAAAATCTCGTAACACAAATAAAGGAGGCAAAAATGAAGAAACAAACATATATTATAAATGGAGAAGGCAAAAAATGAAGAAAGAAAGCACGTAATAACGTAGCATGACATGATGTAACAGAATATAACACAACATAAACATAACAGAGCAGAATATTTAAAAAATGAAGAAAGAAAACACGTAATAACGTAGCATGACATGATGTAACAGAATATAACTCAACATAACAAAGCAGAGCAGAATATTAAAGAACATAGCACAAGAGGACATAATACAGCACAACATAACATAACGTATTTAAACATCACATTTACCATTGTTGAAGGGAGCACTGACAAGGCCGGGGGCCACAAGCTCGGCAGGGCAGGTGGCTTGGGCCCCTGTGTAGGGGTAGAAGCTAGACAGCAGCTGGCCGTGGGCATCGGCTGCAAACAGTCATAAGATCACATTTAAAAACATGAACATTGGTAGTTGGCTTCAGTGCAAGCAAACAGGCTAGCCCGCTCAACCTCATGCCTATTAATGATACTTACCATTTATTTATGTATTAACATTAATCCAACTCTACCTAACCCACCCCCATCCCAACCCCCAACACCAACACCAACACCAACACCAACCTCCACACCACAAACACCAAACACCAACCCAACCCAACCCAACCAACCCAACCCAACCCAACCCAACCCAACCCAACCCAACCCAACCCAACCCTACCCTACCCTACCCTACCCTACCCTACTCTACCCTACCCTACCCTACCCTACCCACCCCGGCCGCCCCTTGAAGAAAGTTCACCACCACAACCCCCAACCCACACCATCAACACCAACCCTCACCAGCTCCAGCTTACCCACCCACCCACACCAACCCACCCACCCACACCAACCCACCCACAACAATCCAGCCGCATCTTGAAGAAACTTCACTGCCACAACCCCCAACCCACACCATCAACACCAACCCTCACCAACTCAAGCTTACCCACCCAGCCACACCAATTCAGCCGCCCCTTGAAGAAACTTCACCGCCACAACCCCCAACCCACACCACCAAACACCAACCCACACCAACTCAAGCCTACCTACCCACCCACACCAACCCACCCACACCAACCCACGCCAACTCAAGCCTACCTACCCACCCACGCCAACCCACCCACACCAACCCATGCCAACTCAAGCCTATTCTCCCACCCACACCAACCCACCCACACCAACCCATGCCAACTCAAGCCTACCTACCCACCCACGCCAACCCACACACACCAACCCACGCCAACTCAAGCCTACCACCCACTCACGCCAACCCACACACACCAACCCACACACACCACCCTCCCACCCACACCAATGCAGCCGTCCATTGAAGAAACTTCACCGCCACAAGGAGGGTGTGACTGCGACGGATACTCATGGAGTGGTGGAGGCCTTCGATGAAGTTGTGTATGCGTGTGATGCTGAGACTGTGCTGAAGACCATGGACAACCCTACATGGTGCGATGAGTGGGAGGGGGAGGGGGGGTATGGTGGGGGAGGGGAGGAGATGGGGGGGCGGGAGGGGGGAGAGGAGGTTGATGCTGCTTGTGTGTTCAAGGTTGCGATGCAATTGTGTACGTGTGTGATTCTGAGTCGGTGCTGAAGACCATGGAGAACCCTACATGGTGCGATGCGGAGATGGGGGTGCGGGGGAGGGGGGAGGGGTGGGGGGGGGTGGGGGGGGGCATGCAGGGTGTGTTGATGCTGCTTAGGTGTACACAGTTGTGGTGAAATTGTGTGAGCGCGTGATGCGGAGATAGGGCTGAATACCATGAACATCCCTACTAGGTGAGCTGAGGGGGAAAGGGGGAGAGGAGTGGGGGGGGGGGGGGGGGATGGGGGCATGCAGGGTGTGTTGATGCTGCTTGTGTGTACACAGTTGTGGTGAAATTGTGTAAGCGTGATGCGGAGACAGGGCTGAATACCATGAACAAGCCTCCATAGTGTAATGAAGGGGAATTTGGAATTTGGTTCAGATGTTGATATTTTTTCCGAACCTATTGATAACTTATTGATCTTCGGTTCAGAATGGTTTGACCTTCTTCGTCTCATTTTTTTGATGCTGTGCAATTTGCATAAAATAAATAAATAAAATAAATAAATAACAATATTTTTGTTTTTATTTGTATGTCATTCTAGTTTTATGCATTGAGCTTAGTACCCCACTGATGGTAGCTTTATGCCCTTCTCAGTGATTGTTTTTTAAAATCTGAAAGTGGGTTTTTCCTAGCTTTATGGTTTTAGGCCTCCTCCAGGGACAGCGTTTTAGTGCTTTCTACAGCTTTTTATAGCTTTTTGCAGCTTTTTAGGGCCATTTTAAGCAACAACAAAAAAAACTTTTTTTTTTTTTTATAGCGATAATTTCGCTGGAACTGGGTCAAAACTAGCGATCGCCATGTATAGTGGAAATAAAAATCCCTGGCCCTTCTCCTTGGGCCAGGTGGCTGAATCGAAAAGGCAAGGAAAAGGGGATAGTTCGTTTTCGTCCCCTCCGTCCAAAATATATTTCGTGAATCTACTACCCAGTCTGTAATTTACAATCAATCCTGTGTTTCACGGTTTTCTATGCATAGCCCAAAAAGGAATCTTGAACTTGAACTTGAATTTGAACTTGATTACATGGCTCCAGCCGGCAATTTGGCTGCTCGCTGTCTTTGGCGGTAAAAATAATTACTAAGAAAAATTGAAATGAAAAAGGAATCAGTGTCACCACTGCCCCCCTGTCTTCTTCGTCCTCAGGTTGGAGTCAAGGCTTCTGAGGAACGTTGAATACTACTACGACTACTGCATCACTGTAAGTCAATACAGCCTACTACTAATAGCCCCCCCCCCCCCCCCTTACTCATAAATAGTAGGCTTCAAAGGAATGTAGACGACTACTACGACGACTACTGCATCACTGTACGTCAATACAGCCTACTAATAATAGCCCCCCCCCCCCCCCCCCCCCCCCCCCCCCCCCTCACTCACTCATAAACAGTAGGCTTCTAAGGAATGTAAACTACTACTACGACTACTGCTTCACTGTATGTCAATACATCCTACTTGTTATACCCCCCCCCCCCCCCCCCCTCCCTCACTCATAAACAGTAGGCTTCTAAGGAATGTAAACTACTACTACGACTACTGCTTCACTGTATGTCAATACATCCTACTTGTTCTACCCCCCCCCCCCCCCCCCCTAACTCGCTCACTCATAAACAGTAGGCTTCTAAGGAATGTAAACTACTACTACGACTACTGCTTCACTGTATGTCAATACATCCTACTTGTTCTACCCCCCCCCCCCCCCCCCTAACTCGCTCACTCATAAACAGTAGGCTTCTAAGGAATGTAGAATACTACTACGACTACTGCTTCACTGTATGTCAATACATCCTACTTGTTCTACCCCCCCCCCCCCCCTAACTCGCTCACTCATAAACAGTAGGCTTCTAAGGAATGTAAACTACTACTACGACTACTGCTTCACTGTATGTCAGTACATCCTACTTGTTCTACCCCCCCCCCCCCCCCTAACTCGCTTCGCTCATAAACAGTAGGCTTCTAAGGAATGTAAACTACTACTACGACGACTACTGCATCACTGTACATCAATACAGCCTACTATTTATAGCCCCCCCCCCCTCAGTCATAAACAGTAGGCTTCTAAGGAATGTAGAATACTACTACGACTACTGCTTCACTGTATGTCAATACATCCTACTTGTTAATCCCCCGCCCCCCCCCCCTCCCCTCACTCACTCACTCACTCACTCACTCATAAACAGTAGGCTTCTAAGGAATGTAAACTACTACTACGACTCCTGCTTCATTGTACGTCAATACATCCAACTTGTTTATACCCCCCCCCCCCCCCCCCCTCACTCACTCACTCACTCATAAACAGTAGGCTTCTAAGAAATGTGGAATACTACTACGACTGACTGAGCAAACCAAACCAAACATTTGATGATGAGCATGTACAGTATGAAGATGTACGACGTCGAGCTTGAGGAGATTGCACTCCACCCCATCAGGCCCCAACCAAACCAGACCAGACCAAACACACACAGCCCGTAACACGAACCCCCCTAACACCAAACCGCACTGCCTCCAACCCTTTCAGCATACATGATGAAGATGTGCGACATCAAGTCAAAGCAGATCCCGCTCCACCCCATCCCACCCCTAACCTCATTTAACCTCAAGGCCACCCTAACCCAACCCACTTAACCCCACCTAAACTATACTACACAGAGCAGATCCTGCTCCACCCCATCCCACCCCTAACCTCATTTAACCTCAAGCCCTCCCCAACCCAACCCACTTAACCCCACCTAAACTCAACTACACAGAGCAGATCCTGCTCCACCCCATCCCACCTCTAACCTCATTTAACCTCAAGCGCACCGCAACCCAACCCACTTAAACCCACCTCAACTAAACTAAACAGAGCAGATCCCACTCCAACCCATCCCACCCCCAACTTCACTTAACCTCAAGTCCAACCCACCCCACCTAAACCCATCTAACCTGACCTAAACTAAACTATACTAAACTTAACTGAGCAGATCCCACTGTACCTCATCAGACACCTAACCTCACTTAACCTCAAGTCCACTTCATCCCACCCCAAACCTTGCTGCACGATGACGATGAGTATATGATGAAGATGTATGACATCAAGCCAGAGGAGAAAGCACCCCACCCCATCACAGCCTAACCAAACCAGACCGAACCAAATGAAACACACACAGCCCCTAACACCAAATCACACTGCCCCCAAATCCCCAATACTTAAACCACACTGCCCCCAACCCTTGCAGCACGATGACGATGAGTATATGATGAAGATGTACGACATCAAGCCCGAGCAGAAAGCTAACTACTTTGTGCGAACCTATGAGAAGAGCCCTGAGAAGATTGAGATGTCATTCAACTTGTGCACATACCAGCCACACCTGAAGGCAGCTGGTCTAGAAGGAAATATCTACCAGACTTACTACCTGGACAAGAGGTAGGGTGATGTGTGGGGTGTGGTGTGGGTGTGTGTGTGTGTGGGGGGGGGGGGGGGGGGGGGGGGGGGCTGGGGCATGACAGGAGCCTTGAGAAGATTCAGATGTACTTCAACTTGTTTACGTACCAGCTATACCTGAAGGCAGCTGGTCTAGAAGGAAATATCTACCAGACTTACTACCTGGACAAGAGGTAGGGTGATGTGTGGGGTGGGGTTGCGGGGGGTGGTGGGGTGGGGTTGCGGGCTGGGGGGGGTGACAGGAGCCATGAGAAGATTGAGGTGTACTTTAACTTGTGTACGTACCAGCTATACCTGAAGGTAGCTGGTCTAGAAGGAAATATCTACCAGACTTACTATCTGGACAAGAGGTAGGGGATGTGTGTGTGTGTGGGGGGGGTGGGGGGGGTGAGGCTGGGGCGTGACAGGAGCCTTGAGAAGATTCAGATGTACTTCAACTTGTTTACGTACCAGCTATACCTGAAGGCAGCTGGTCTAGAAGGAATTATCTACCAGACTTACTACCTGGACAAGAAGTAGGGTGATGTGTGGGGTGGGGTTGTGTGGGTGGTGGGGTGGGGTTGCGGGCTGGGGGGGTGACAGGAGCCATGAGAAGATTGAGGTGTACTTTAACTTGTGTACGTACCAGCTATACCTGAAGGTAGCTGGTCTAGAAGGAAATATCTACCAGACTTACTACCTGGACAAGAGGTAGGGGGATGTGGGTGGGTGGGTGGGGGGGGGGGGGGGAGGCTGGGGCGTGACAGGAGCCTTGAGAATATTCAGATGTACTTCAACTTGTTTACGCACCAGCTATACCTGAAGGCAGCTGGTCTAGAAGGAATTATCTACCAGACTTACTACCTGGACAAGAAGTAGGGTGATGTGTGGGGTGGGGTTGTGTGGGTGGTGGGGTGGGGTTGCGGGCTGGGGGGGTGACAGGAGCCATGAGAAGATTGAGGTGTACTTTAACTTGTGTACGTACCAGCTATACCTGAAGGTAGCTGGTCTAGAAGGAAATATCTACCAGACTTACTACCTGGACAAGAGGTAGGGGGATGTGGGTGGGTGGGTGGGGGGGGGGGGGGAGGCTGGGGCGTGACAGGAGCCTTGAGAAGATTCAGATGTACTTCAACTTGTTTACGCACCAGCTATACCTGAAGGCAGCTGGTCTAGAAGGAATTATCTACCAGACTTACTACCTGGACAAGAAGTAGGGTGATGTGTGGGGTGGGGTTGTGTGGGTGGTGGGGTGGGGTTGCGGGCTGGGGGGGTGACAGGAGCCATGAGAAGATTGAGGTGTACTTTAACTTGTGTACGTACCAGCTATACCTGAAGGTAGCTGGTCTAGAAGGAAATATCTACCAGACTTACTACCTGGACAAGAGGTAGGGGGATGTGTGTGTGTGGGGTGGGGGGGGGTGGGGGGGGGCTGGGGCGTGACAGGAGCCTTGAGAAGATTCAGATGTACTTCAACTTGTTTACGTACCAGCTATACCTGAAGGCAGCTGGTCTAGAAGGAATTATCTACCAGACTTACTACCTGGACAAGAGGTAGGGTGATGTGTGGGGTGGGGTTGCGTGGGTGGTGGGGTGGGGTTGCGGGCTGGGGGGGTGACAGGAGCCATGAGAAGATTGAGGTGTACTTTAACTTGTGTACGTACCAGCTATACCTGAAGGTAGCTGGTCTAGAAGGAAATATCTACCAGACTTACTACCTGGACAAGAGGTAGGGGGATGTGGGTGGGGTGGGGGGGGGGGGGGGGGGCTGGGGCGTGACAGGAGCCTTGAGAATATTCAGATGTACTTTAACTTGTGTACGTACCAGCTATACCTGAAGGCAGCTGGTCTAGAAGGAAATATCTACCAGACTTACTACCTGGACAAGAGGTAGGGGGATATGTGTGGGTGGGTGGGTGGGTGGGTGGGTGTGGGGGGGGGGGGCTGGGGCGTGGCAGGAGCCTTGAGAAGACTCAGATGTCCTCCAACTTGTGTATGTACCAGCCACATTTGAAGGAAGCTGGTCTATAAGTAAATAACTACCAGACTTACTACCTGGACAAGAGGTAGGGGGATGTGTGGGGTGGGGGATGTGGTGGGTGGTGGGTGGGGGGATGTGGGGGGTTGGGGGGTGGGGGTGGGGGGGTGACAGGATCCCTGAGAATGTTGAGATGTCCTTCAACTTGTGTGCATACCAGTCACACCTAAAGGCAGCTGGTTTAGAAGGAAATATCTACCAGACTTACTACCTGGACAATAGGTAGGGGGGTGGGGTGTGTGACAGGAGCCCTGCGAAGGTTGAGATTTCCTTTTAACCTGTGTTTGTAACAGTCACACCTAAAAGCAGCTGGTCTGGAAGGAAATATCTACCAGGCTTACTACCTGGACAAGATGTAGGGTGATGTGGGGTGGGTGGGTGTAGGTGGGTGGTGGGTGGTGGGTGGGGGGGGGGGGCTCGGGTGCGACAGGAGCCCTGATAAGATTGAGATGTCCATCGACTTGTGCACCGGTACGTACCAGCCACACATGAAGGCAGACCTGAACAAGAGGTAAGGGGATGTGGGGTGAGGAGATGTGGATGGGTGGTTGTTAGGGGGAGGCTGGGGGGCTGGGGTGTGACAGGAGCCTTGAGAAGATTGAGATGTCCTACAACTTGTGCACATACCAGCCACACCTGAAGGCGGCTGGCTTGGAATGAAACATCAACCAGACCTACCAACTTTTACAAGAGATAGGGTGATGAGTGGGGTGGGTGGATGTGGGGTGGGGTGGGGGGCTGGAGGGCTGGAGGGCTGGGGCATGACAGGAGCCCTGCGAAGATTGGGATGTACTTGAACATGTGTATGTAACAGCCACACCTGAAGGCAGCTGGTCTCGAAGGAAATATCTACAAGACTTACAATCTGGAAAAGAGGTAGGGGGATTTGGGGTGGGGGTGGGTGGGGGAGATGTGGTTGGGTGGGGGGGGGTGGAAGGGGGGCTGAGGGGGGTGACAGGAGCCCTGCGAAGATTGGGATGTACTTTAACTTGTGTACATACATAGGGATCAGGAAGAGTAACAACATACCAACACATTTGCATGCAGGGATCAGGAAGAGTTGTGGACTGACAAGCTTGTCTCGTCCTCCAAAGTGCTGACCACACGCTGGATGCGTCAGTTTGCACACACGTGGCGCCACTTCGCATCATGGGTGCCGTGGGTTCGATTCATCCAAGGCACCAAGCACACCTGGTTTGCTGGCAGCTACACTCTGTTCAACACACAGGTACTGGTAGAAATAAATGGTCACTTGAACTTCAACTTTCACTTAAACTTGGACTTGCTGGCAGCGACTCTCTGTTCAACACACAGGTAATCGTAGAATCCGACCACCACCACACCATCACCATCCAGCCACCACCACACTACCACCAACATCCAACCACCACCACCACACCAACAACAACACCAACCAACCACCATCCAACCACCACCACACTTTGTATCATGGGTCCCATGGGTTCGATTCATCCAAGGCACCAAGCGCACCTGGTTTGCCGGCAGCTTCACTACCCCTGGACTGTAACATAGACAGACAGACAGACAGACAGACAGACAGACAGACAGACAGACAGACAAGGTAATTATAGACTATCAGGAGGGGCTGGATTAAAAGGCACTTGGTGTCAAATTTATTTACTTGTACTCGCTTGCTTGCAGCTACCCTATGTTCAACACACAGGTATGTCTTCTTTATCGGGTGCATTTAATCAAGATAATTCTAGACTTTCACGAGGGGCTGGGTTAAATGGCGATCATGGCAAATGTTAACTTAAACTTGCTTGCAGCTACCCTATGTTCTGCACATTGGTATGTCTTCTTTATCGGGTGCACTAAGTCGAGATATTCTAGACTATCTGAAGGGGCTGGGTTGGGCTGGGTTGGGTTGGGCTGGGTTAAAAGGCAGTTGATGTAGAACACTAAATACCAATCATTGTTTGTTAAGGTCAATCAAGAAGTTCTTTTTACTGAAATGGACCTGGACAAGTTTAAATTTAAATTAAATTTAAATTTAAATTAAATTAAATTAATTGGTTAACTTTATTTCTTTACTGAAATGGACCTGGACAAGTTTAAATTTAAATTAAATTTAAATTAAATTAAATTAAATTAAATGGTAAACTTTAATTTTTTACTGAAATGGACCTGGACAAGTCTGTAAACTGTTTAATCCGCATAGTATGCTACCTGTTTTCATTGGGTATCGGAGGAAAGGACTTGGAATTGGAAGACAGTGAGCTGCCCAGAGTTGGCTGAAAAAATACGTAACTATCCAATCAAATTGTACTGAAGTCTAACATTTTTACTTTTGTTACGACGTAGGAGATTGCGGTCATGAGCGGCATTGCAGCAGCGGAGCGGTTGGGAGCGGAGTACCCCTTCCCTGATGATCCCCTCGCTGTCGTCCAGTTTGACATGTTCATGGGCGTCACCCACGGGGCCAAGCGACGACCCCCTAGCGGTCGTCCAGTTTGATAGCTTCATGGGTGTCACCCACCAACCGGCCAAGCGACGACCGAGGTGATGACCCCCTAGCGGTCATCCAGTTTGACTTGTTCATGGGTGCCACCCACGGGGCCAAGAGAAGACCCCGTAACGGTTGTCCAGTTTGACATGTTAATGGGCGTCATCCATGGGGCTAAGTGACGACCCCCTAGTGGTTGTCCAGTTCGATAGGTTCGTGGACGGCACCCACGGGGCCAAGCAACTATCCCTTAGTGGTCGTCCAGTTTGATAGCTTCATGGGCGTCACCCACGGGGCCAAGCGACGACCGAGTTGTTGACCTTCTAGCGGTTATCCAGTTTGACATCTTCATGGGCGTCACCCACGGGGCCAAGCGATGGACCCTAACAGTCGTCCAGTTCGATAGGTTCATGGACGTCACCCACAGAACCAAGCGACTATCCCCTAGTGGTCGTCCAGTTTGATAGCTTCACGGGGGTCACCTAAGGGGCCATGCGACGACCAAGTTGATGACCCCCTAGCGGTCGTCCAGTTCGAGAGGTTCATGGACGTCACCCACTGGGCCAAGCAACGACCCCCTAATGGTCGTCCAGTTTGATAGCTTCACGGATGTCACCCACTGGACAAGCTACGACCCAGTAAATGTCCCCCTAACGGTCCTCCAGTTCGAAAGGTTCATGGGCGTCACCCACAGGGCCAAGCGACAACCCCCTAGTGGTAGTCCAGTTGGTCGGCCCATGACGACCCATGCATCGACAACAACCATGCTGAACGGTCTAGTGCCTGCTCTAGTGTTTATATTAGTACCTCTACTGGCTCTACTGGGAATGATTCCTTTTCGGGTAGCTAGTTCTGGTGTCTTTGAATTTGTAACTGTACTGTGAGGGATAGCCAGCCAACAACAAAATAATGAACGACTGAAGAGACAAATGATATGATGACTTAGTTACATTGTAGAATTAAACGATCACTGCAGCACGAGCTCAAGCCCCCCGTCGGTAAAACGAATGTTTGGGGTTTCAGTTCATCAATGCTTTTTCTTTTAAGCCCCTTTTTCATGGCTGGGCAAGTCCCTTTAGCCTATTTGGTCTACCCCTGGACTGAACATCATACGACTTTTGATTGCCCACTTCCGAGAGCCAACTGTGACAGTGTTGTAGTCTCCGTCGTGCAGCACAGTCCTGCACCACTGTACTGACGTAGTGCAGTACAGGCAGCGGGTAAAGCCCCCCCCCCCCCCCCCCCCCCCCCCCCCCCCCCCCCCCTGCTGCCTCTCTCCTCATCATAGAATGCTTATATTGAAGAACGATGATTTCGGTGTTTGATAGCTTACATGGCGCTCATACCAGAGCTGAACGTCCGTTACAAAAACGATTTGCTTACTTATACAGATTTACTGATATATTTTTACTGTCGGCTGCTGGCTGGAGCCATGTAACTAAGTTCCAAGTTCAAGTCCGTACATCACAGTACAGGGGGTAGCCACATTAGACCAACTTGGAACAAGCAAGACCAACGCCAGATTACCAGGAAGGGTGAATCAAAAGAAACCATTGATGAACTGTCCACTGAGGAATCGTACACACGATGCCGGCTACGGAAGAACTGGGTTCAAATGTCAAAGAGATCTTTTGATTCTACAAGTTTCAGGCCTGAGCCCCAGAGCCGTGACCAAATCTGCTTCACAAGACGCAGCCGTTTTTCAAAATCTGCATCTTGAGACGCAACCAGTTTCAAAATCTGTGTCAACAACGCACCCAGACCCTCTGAGATGCAACGGACCCTCCAAAATCTGCGTCTGCGACGCAATGAACCTTCTCCACATTGCGTCCTGGCAATGGACCCGCACAAGTCCTTGAACTGTCTAATCAGCCTAGTGTGCTCCCTGGTTTCCGTGGGTATCGCACGGGGGGAACTTTGAATTGGTAGACGGTGAGCATCCCAGAGTTGGCTGAAAAACCATGTAACAATTCAAATTCCCCACATTGCGTTTGCGATGCAAGGCACAGCGTTGCAAACAACCCTTGTCACCGGTGGCACACAGGGGCAAAATTATCACTACGTCGGTGACTGCACCTACCCTTGCAAGGGCTTGATGCAAGCACATTATTGCAAGTGTCATGCTAGCTGCTTGCAAGCAGCTTGCAGCCAGCTTCCTAGGGGTTTACCTCAAGCCCGCCCGCAAGCAGTGTTGTGGGCGGGCTTGAAGCAGAACACGTGATTACATTTTCACGGTAGCACGAACTCAGGGCCCCCGTCGGTGAAACGATTGTTTGGGGTTCAGTTTATCAGTGCTTTTCAACTTAGGCCCTCCAGTCTTGGTCGGCCAAGTCCCTTTAGCCTATTTGGTCAACCCCTGGACGGTAACAAACATACATACAGGTGGGCAGGGTGAACTGGGCGCACAGCGAGTGGGATGAAGTGTGTGTGCGAGAGTGTCTGTGTGAGAGTGTGTATGGTCAACCCCTGGTCTGCAACAACATACACTGACATACACTGACATACACACTATGGGAGGTCCCCTGAACACCACGCCCCTCCAGGCGTTATCTTTTTTTCTACCCCTGGACTGCAACAACATGCATACATATATGCATTGAATGCACAGAGGGCTGCAAGCTGGTTTGACTTGTCTAGGGCTGTGGTGCATTACCCTTGGATTCCCCACCACCTGAACAACTCTGCTACCAAGCCCTGAGGCCAGAGCTGTGCTCACTGCCGGCACAGATCTGGTAGAAGTTATCTTGAGCTCTGGTGCACTACCCTTGGATTCCCCACCACCTGAATTGCTACCATGCCAATACGCTACAGCTGTAGTCTTGAGACTGGTACTAGGGACCGGCATATGATGTGATGTTGGCCAAAGGCAAGTATGGTATCATATGATCTTTTAAATAAATGGTAACTCTAGCCTATTCAGAGTACCGGCATCATATGATGTGTGTGTGTGTATGTACACATGATTTCGTATGATATCATATGGAATCATACTTATATAGCATATACACATACACATAATTTCACATGATTTCATATTGCCGTTCCTTATCTGGTTCACTACCCTCATATTCCCCACCTCCCATCTTCGCCCCCCCCCACTACCCCCCCCCCCCACCCCCCCCACCCCCACCCACAAAAGTGTCTCCGATAATAAGAGGTAGGCTGCAACTAGTGAGTTTCATCTGCAGTTACATTTATTTGGTGTGGCCACCAAGGCTGGAGGGGTCGCGTCCTTGTTGTTTTTCTTTTTCTTCTTCTTCTTCTTCTTCTTCTTCTCCTTCTTCTCCTTCTTCTTTGAGCCAGCGTCTGCTGGCGACTGGATACCATGGCAGCCGACTTTGGTCCCGGATTTCTTCCTACACCAAGATCAATTTAGAATACCAGGAGGGGCTGACATCACACCAGAGATTTGGTACCGGCTGGCATGGACTAGAGGGCAGCGCGCTAGTCGAACTTGCCTTGGGCTCTGGTGTACTACCCTTGCAGTCCCCACCACCTGAACAACCCTGCTACCATGCCCTTATGCCAGAGCTGTGCTCACTGCCGGCACAGAGCTAGTTGTACTTGTGTTGGGCTCTTATGCACTACCCTTAGATTCCCTACATTCTGAACAACCCTGCTACCATGCCCTTATGCCAGAGCTGTACTCACTGCCGGCACAGAGCTAGTTGTACTTGTCTTGGGCTCTTGTGCACTACCCTTGGAGTCCCCACCACCTGAACAACCCTGCTTCCAAGCCCTCGCGCCAGAGCTGTACTCACTGCCGGCACAGAGCTGGTCGAAGTTATCTTGAGCTCTGGTGCACTACCCTTGGATTCCCCACCACCTGACTTGCTACCATGCGCCTATGCCACAGCTGCGCTCACTACCGGCACAGAGCTGGTCGAAGTTATCTTGGGCTCTTGTGCACTACCCTTGGATTCCCCACCACCTGACTTACTACCATGCGCCTATGCCACAGCTGCGCTCACTACCGGCGCAGAGCTGGTCGAAGTTGCCTTGGGCTCTGGTGCAGTACCCTTGGAGTCCCCACCTTCTGCCTTCTCTTTCTTGCTTCCGTTCTTCTTCTTTAACTCAGGGTCTGCTGAGGGCTGGATGCCGTGGTAGCCGAGTGTGGTCCCAGATTCCTTGGCTAGCATGTTCAGCTCCTTGGTATGCCTTTTACGGTACTCACTGATCACGCGGAACAGCTGCATTGATGGTACACATATGCCAGGTCGTAAGTACACATATAAAACAAGTAGGTCAGGTTGCATGTACACATATAAAACAAGTAGGTCAGTATGAAAGTACTCATGTAAACACATGTTTAGCTCCTTGGTATGCCTTTTGCGGTACTCACTGATCACGCGGAACAGCTGCAGTGATGGTACACATACATAACACGTAGGTGAGGTTGTATGTATACATATAAAACACACATGTAAAACACATAGCCCGGATTCCTTGGTTAACATGCTCAGCTCCTTGGTATGCCTTTTGCGGTACTCGCTTATCACGCGGAACAGCTGCATTGATGGGACACATAGGGTTGGGCTTGGGGGGGTGGCGGGGCTGAGGGTGTGTGTGATGGGTTTGGGGTGGAGGGTTGGGCTTGGGGGTTTGGGGGGTGGCGGGGGGAGTGTGTGTGTGATGGGTTTGGGGTGGAGGGTTGGGCTTGGGGGTGTGGGGGGTGGCGGGGGGAGGGTGTGTGTGATGGGTTTGGGGTGGAGGGTTGGGGTTGGGGGTGTGGGGGGTGGCGGGCCTGAGGGTGTGTGTGATGGGTTTGGGGTGGAGGGTTGGGGTTGGGGGTGTGGGGTGTGGCGGGGGGGAGGGTGTGTGTGATGGGTACTCACTAATGACGCGGAACAGCTGCATTGATGGTACACATAGGCCAGGTCGTAAGTAACTACACAGGTCAAGTCGGAAGTACAAATATGAAACACTTAGGTCAGGTCGTAAGTACAAATATGAAACATATGAAACACATAAAAACACATCAGTCAGGTCGCAAGTACACATACGAAACATATGAAACACATAAAAACACATCAGTCAGGTCGCAAGTACACATACGAAACATATGAAACACATAAAAACACATCAGTCAGGTCGCAAGTACACATACGAAACATATGAAACATATGAAACACATAAAAACACATCAGTCAGGTCGCAAGTACACATACGAAACATATGAAACACATGTAAAACACGTAGGTCAGGATGTAAGTATTCATACAAGATATATAAACACATAAAAACACATTGGTCAGGTCGTAAGGACACATATAAAACACATTGGTCAGGTCGCAAGTACACATACGAAACATATGAAACATATGAAACACATAAAAACACATCAGACAGGTCGCAAGTACACATACGAAACATATGAAACATATGAAACACATAAAAACACATCAGTCAGGTCGCAAGTACACATACGAAACATATAAAACACATGTAAAACACGTAGGTCAGGATGTAAGTATTCATACAAAACATATAAACACATTGGTCAGGTCGTAAGGACACATATATAACACATAAAAACACTTTGGTCAGGTCGTAAGCACACATATAAAACATATAAAACACATGTAAAACACGTAGGTCAGGATGTAAGTATTCATACAAGATATATAAACACATAAAAACACATTGGTCAGGTCGTAAGGACACATATAAAACACATTGGTCAGGTCGTAAGCACACATATAAAACATATAAAACACATGTAAAACACGTAGGTCAGGATGTAAGTATTCATACAAGATATATAAACACATAAAAACACATTGGTCAGGTCGTAAGGACACATATAAAACACATTGGTCAGGTCGTAAGCACACATATAAAACATATAAAACACATGTAAAACACGTAGGTCAGGATGTAATGTTTCATACAAAACATGTAAAACACATAAAAACACATTGGTCAGGTCGAAAGCACACACATAAAACATATAAACATGTAAAACATGTAGGTCAGGATGTAATGTTTCATACAAAACATATAAAACAAATCAAAACACTTTGGTCAGTATGTAAGAACTCAAACAAAACATACAAACACAAATAAAACACATAGGTCAGGATGTAAGTTTTCATACAAAACATATAGAACACATAAAAACACATTGGTCAGGTCGGAAGCACACATATGAAACATATAAACAAGTAAAACACGTAGGTCAGGATGTAAGTTCTTATACAAACATATAAACACTTAGGTCAGGTCGGAAGTACACATATACACCATATAAAACGCATTCCAATATCTCAGGAAGTCAGGAACCACACCCACGCCCACCCTACACACCCACCCCTCCACCCAGCCACATCTCGGCCATCACCACTACCACTACCACTAGAGCCATACTCACATCATCACTCTTGAAGTTCATAGTGCTCATTGCCGCGGCCACCACCTACAAGCTGGGTTCCAGTATCTCAGCCCCCCCTCCTCCCCTCCCCACCCACACAAACATATGAAAACGTGTACGATCCAGCACTACACAAGCACACACTGACATCGACACTCTTGAAGTTCGTAGTGCTCATTGCCGCTGCCACCAGCTGCAAGCTGGGTTTCAGTATCTCAGCCCCCCCCCCCCCCCCCCCACCCCCCCCCCCCCACCCCACACACACACAAACATTTGTAAACGTGTACGATCCAGCACTACACCAGCCACACTCACATCATCACTCGTGAAGTTCATAGTACTCATTGCCGCGGCCACCAGCTGCAAGCTAGGTTCCAATATCTCAGGAACAACAGCAGTGGCCCCGGCCTTCTCTAGGTTCACCGCTGCCACCAGATCATGCGCCCTCACAAACGTTTTCACCTTGGGGTAGTACTTGTTCAGTGCCCACACCTGCGTTCAGAATGCGGACTTGTGTCAAATCAGTGTGTGGGTGTGGGTGGGTGGTGGTGGGTGTGTTAGTTAGTGTGAGGGCCCCCAAGCACAAACGTCTTTACCTTGGGGTAGTACTCGTTCAATGCCCACACCTGCATTCAGAATTCGGATTTGTGTCAAATCAGTGTGTGTGTGGGGGTGTGTGTGGGTGGTGGTGAAAGTGTTAGTTAGTGTGAGGGCCCCCAAACATGAAGGTGCTGGGCCAAGCATGAAGGTCTCCCCCTTGGAGTAGTACTTGTCAAGCGTCAACACCCGCATTCAGAATCCGGACTTTTGTCAGGAGTCCCTTTAGCCTAGTAGACTTAGCCTTGCGTAACGACCCACCCTTAGGCCCATTTCAGCACCCCCAAATATGCGCTCTTCCCAGCAATACCAGTCACGATATATAACTCAACACCAGAATCATCATCAGACAGAAGAGAGAGCATGCACAAAGGAATCGTGACCGCCCGCACCCGTGAGGGTGGGGATCCCCGCTGCCGCAGGGCTACCGCTGTAATACAGGGCTCCCTTAATACCACGCCCTACCAGGCTTCAAATCGCGACAAAAAGCATCAAATGTCCGATTTTGTGCTACAAGTTTTTGCCTGGTCTTTTCGTACTTTGTACCGCACTTTACTAGACTTATATGTGTTCAAAACATGATTTCCTTAGTGCTACAAACCACAGAATTTCATGGCGTTTCCGAATATGCCATAAAATTTACATTTGGAGAACATTGGGGCGAAACCTTATTTTTGTCCATTGCAAGGTGTGTTTTTGTACTTTGTACCGCAATTTACGATGCTTATATGTTCGCGAAACATGATATAAAAATATAAGGATCTTATAATTTCAAGGAGAACCCGAATATTCAATAAAAATGATGTTCGGAGAATTGTGGAGGAAGTTTTTTTGTACTAAACCGTTTTTTTGGTCGGTAACGAATCACACCAGGCGTTATTGTCACCCCTGAACTGTACTGGACATACATTTATGGAACCCATGTGTGTGTTATCATCATCACCACCATCGCCATCATCATCGTCATCATCATCATCATTGGATGCTGAGGTAAAAGCCAACAGTGAGCTCATGTGTGCGTTATTACAGACTGGCCGGTACAGGCGTAGCCAACTAGGCTAAATAGACTTGCCAAACTCAGTTTTGGGAAGGGCTGTTTACAAAACAAGCACTGGTGAACTTACCCCCAACAAGTCATAACTGAGGGGGGACCGGGCGTGGTTCGTGCTACCCTAACGCACCACTCTGCAGTTTGCCCCAGGGCTGTTGAGGGCGATGACGGCACATGTTTTTTTTGTTTTTTGATGGCGCATAGGTTTGGGATCGGCAGGTCCAAGGCCATAGACAGGAGGTAATTTGTGATTTATTATGGAACCCATACCCACCACTCTGTTAGCACCGGGGCTGTTGAGTGCGATGATGGCCTTTTTATGGCACATAGGTTTGGGATTGGCAGGTCCAAGGCCTGTTCATAGACAGGAGGTAATTTATGATTAATTATGGAACCCATACCCACCACTCTGCAGTTCGCACCGGGGCTGTTGAGTGCAATGACAGCACATGTTTTTTGTTTTTTGATGGCACATAGGTTTGGGATCGGCAGGTCCAAGGCCTGCTCATAGACAGGAGGTAATTTGTGATTTATTATGGACCCCCATACCCACCACTCTCTTTGCACTGGGGCTGTTGAGTGCGATAATGGCCTTTTTATGGCACTTAGGTTTGGGATTGGCAGGTCCAAGGCCTGTTCATAGACAGGAGGTAATTTATGATAGATTATGGAACCCATACCCACCACTCTGTAGTTTGCACCGGGGCTGTTGAGTGCAATGACGGCACATGTGGCGCGCTCAGCTCCCAGGTGGTGCAACACTGATGGACTGCCAGGGTCACCGAAATAGACGGGCAGGTCCAATGCCTGTTCATAGGCAGAGGGACAGGGATAAGGCATCGGGGTTGGTGTTGGTGCTTGCTTTGGCGTCACCGAAACAGACGGACAGGTCCAATGCCTGTTCATTGACAGGGGGTTGGGATTAAGGCGTCCTGCTAGGTGTTGGTGTTTGGTTAGGCTTTGGCTTCACCGAAACAGACGGGCAGGTCCAATGCCTGTTCATAGGCTGAGGGACAGGGATAAGGCATCGGGGTTGGTTTTGGTGCTTGATTAGTGTTTGGTTCTGGGTTAAGGGCAAGGGCAGAGGTGGGTTTGGGTTTGGTATAGGCAGGTCCAAGACCTCTTCATAGGCAGAGGGTTGGGGTAAAGGCATCGAGGTTGGTGTTTGGTTAGTGTTTGGTTTTGGGGTATGGGCAAGGGCAGAGGTGGGTTCTACCTTGCCCTTTGCAACAGCGTTAGTTGAAGGGTCCCCCGCCACATATAGGATGCATTTACATAGAAGGTATATGAGCGCATATAATAAAACACATGAAAATGTATAAATATCTTTAAGAAATCATGTTACATCTGGTTACATGAACACATATATGACGTGCAAGTATCCTACCTTGCTCTTTGCAACCGCGTCAGTCGAAGTGACCCTGGCCGCATATAGGATGCATTTACGTAGGTCATAGATGGTACATGCATGTATGTTAATATGTAGGGTTGGGAAGCAAACGTATATTTTTAACGTATGTAGGGTTGGGATGCAAACGTATATTTTTAACGTATGTAGGGTTGGGAAGCAAACGTATATTTTTATTTGTATATGCCGTATAATCGTATAAACGTACAAAAGTATACATAAAACCAAGGGGGGGGCAAAAAAGTGAAAGACCCATCCCCCCCAAAGTGCTGAGGCACCCTTCCGCACCCCCCCCCCCCCCCCGGCTCCGGAACCACATGTACAGTCACTATCTCAGCCACCACTTAGTGAAATGGTGTCTAATTAGGCTCATTTTAAAGGGTTTTCAAAGCCTATCCATTGAGGTTGGTCTAGACACTATTGGGAATGTTTGAAGCATAGAAAATGATCATCATCAATGTTACATTGTTTGGTGGGGGTTGTGGGTCAGGGCCCCTTGGCCCCTAATGTGCCCTTGTCGCAGGTAGTGCCCTTTGATTGTGGGTCCATCGAATAACATCAACTAGCACTAGTCACCAAAACGAAAACAGACGCACAGTGAAGGGAAGGGAAAAGACAAATGAGGTCTCGCTCTGTACGTCGTTGTACAAGTGTTGGTAAGGGCGTTGTGTGTGGAGAGAGAGAGAGAGAGAGAGAGAGAGAGAGAGAGAGAGAGACCCTGGATCCCCCCCCATGTGCCCTGGGCAAAATATGTGGTGGGTCTCTCACCCAATAGCATTTTTGGACTGGTATTTAGTAGAGGAACACCCTAGTTCCACTCCCATGTCATTCTGAAGGCTAGAAAAAAGTGCCTGGAAAGCAGGGGGCCCTTCGGAAGTATTTTTCATATGCCTACTTCAGAAGTTTTGTATATCTGCCTTACCCCCCCCCCCCCCCTCCCCCCAAAGGCCCATATCTCCTTCAGGAATTATAATGAGGGGTCAAAGTAGTGTCTGTAGTGATCCTTTCGACGAGCTCTATCCATTTGTGGTCTTAAATTTGGATTTGATCAAAGTTTCACAACAGTCATTTCATCCTCAAACTTCTTGGGTGTAAGTCCTGATTCTGAGCTGGGCTAGCTAGTGTTGGTGTTTGAGAATTTGAAGGTTGTGTTGAGCCTAAGTTGCATGCCTAAGTACTCTCCTTGTACCCAAGAAGAGGATAAAATATTGAGTTTCTGTTTTGACTCAACTTTCACACTTGGTGTACTTGGAACCTGTGGAGGTCACTACTCGAGCACTACCACGACACATTTACTCAGTCTCGAAAACAAGCGCGGATTCGGAATGCTCTCGGCTAACCAGTTTTGTGAGTATACTTTACTTTGTCAGATTCCGTCTGGTGAGGAAGTTACGAAGATATTTCCGGAACCGGCTCGACTTCTGCACTAGGATCTGCCAGCTTGGCAGGTGCCTCGACTTGGATCTAGAGGATCACGCCTCCATATTTACTCGTTGTCGGAAATAAGCGTGGATTCGGAAAGATCTCGTCGAGCTTGTGTCATAGGTCTGCTTAATTTTATCAGAGACCGAGTCCTAAGAATTTTGGCCTCTAAAAGTTTTCACCAGAGGATATTTCTGAAAGCCGTCGTACCCCCCCCCCCCCCCCCCTGACACATTTTCGACTTTTTCGATGGTTTCGGGGCTAACGACCCCTGTAGCCCGCGGATTTCAACGTGCGGTACACGAGCAACTTCCTGAGGGCCCCTGCTTTCAAGCACCTAATTTTTTTTGAAAAAGTCAGATTTTTTCCTTGATCCCCCCCCCCCCCCCCCCCCCCTGCCCCAAACTTAGGAGGACCGTTACTCTTTTCTACTGGGCCAAATCAAGAAATAAAACCGGTTTCTTCATCCTCTCTATGATATCTACTAAGTTGGACGATGGGGTCATTTTGGTTAAAAGTTGTCCCCCCCCCCCCCCCCCTGATATAAACGAATAAAAACATACATAAAAATTTATATAACTGTATAAGTGTATAATAATATAAGTTCATAACAGTATTGCAATATTGTCCATTTTCACATTGCACTAGGCTTGCACCATCAATCCTTCAAGCCCACATAGGAGCACAGCTTGTGGAATGGAAGGCTAGGTGGCGCTCTGATATGTGTGCCATCCTGGCTATCTCGATCAACCTTTAGGCCAAATGTGTATAAAATAATGCATGTGAATGGCCGGTGAATGGTGTTTTATTATTGCATAATGTGATAGAGGAGGTCAAAAGCTTTCCAATGAGCTATCTAAATCAAAAATATAATGAAAAGCAAGAAAGTTATGTGCCGGGACGTGAGCTGTACTTCTCGTAGTACAGACTACAAGTTTTTATATTCGACATAATATAACAATATAATAATATATATAATAATAATATAACAATATTTTTATATTAGACATATGTAAGGTCGATTTGAGAAAAACTATACGGCGTATTATATGTATAAACGATTTACCGTATATTATACGTTTATATGTCGGCCCAACCCTACATATACGAATGTATATGACAAAACAAATCATCATACATGAATATATACATATGATGTGGAAGGATGCCTACCTTGCCCTTAGCAACAGCTACAGTCAAAGTGTCCACGGCCGCATAGATCATAGATGGTATATGAACATATCACATACATATCATGTGAAAGGATCAATCATAGATCATAGATGGTATATGAACATATCACATACATATCATGTGAAAGGATCAATCATAGATCATAGATGGTATATGAACATATCTCATACATATCATGTGAAAGGATCGAACCTTGCTCGTTGCAACCGCGTCAGACGAAGTGTCCCCGGCCGCATATAGGATGCATTTACGTAGGTCATAGATGGTATATGCATAAATGAATGTATATGATGGAACAAATCATGTAACATGAATTTGTATATGAATATATATGAATTTATATAATGAATATATATGATGTGACAGGATCCTACCTTGCCCTTCGCAACCGCGTCAGTCGAAGTGTCCACGGCCACATATGGGATGTAGTTCTCTGAGAGAAGCTGTCCTATGAGTTGACCACTGCGACCATAGCCGGCGATGATGACGTGATTCTTTAGCTCCTGGTGATAGTGGTGGTAGTGGTGGTAGTGGGTGGATGTATGTGTATGTTTATGTGTGTGTATGTGTGCCCCAATGATGACGATTCTTTAGCTCCTGGTAGGTGTGGGGTGGGTGGGTGAGTGGGGTGGGGTAAGTGGGGGGGGGGTGGGGTGGGGTGGGGAGTGGGGTGGGTGAGATGAGTTGACAACTGCGACCGTAGCCAGCGATGATGACGTGATTCTTTAGCTCTTGGTGGCAGTGGTGGTAGCGGTGGTAGTGTGTGGGTGAGTGGGGTGGGTGAGTGGGGTGGGTGAGTGGGGTGGGTGAGTGGGTTGGTGAGTGGGGTGGGTGAGTGGGGGTGGGTGAGTGGGTGGGTGAGTGGAGTGGGTGTGATGTGGGTGAATGGTGTGGGGGTAGGGGGGTGATGTGGGTGGGGTGGGTGGGTGGGTGAGTGGGGTGAGTGGGGTGGGTGGTGGGATGGGTGAATGTGGGTAGGTGGAATGGGTGGGTGGGGTGGGGGGGAGGTGGTTAAATGGTTGGTGGTGGTTATTTGTGGCTCGCGGTTAGCTCCGATGATGACGTGATTATTTAGCTTCTGCGGGAAGGTGTCATATGTGGTGGTAGCCGGTGGTAGTGTGTGGGTGAGTGGGGTGGGGTGAGTGGGGTGGGTGAGTGGGTGGGTGGGTGGGTGGAGTGGGTGTGGGTGTGATGTGGGTGAATGGTGTGGGGTAGGGGGTGATGTGGGTGGGAGTGGGTGGGTGGGTGAGTGGGGTGGGTGGGTGGGGTGGGTGTGGGATGGGTGAATGTGGGTAGGTGGAATGGGTGGGTGGGGGTGGGGGGAGGTGGTTAAATGGTTGGTGGTGGTTATTTGTGGCTCGTGGTTAGCTCCCGATGATGACGTGATTATTTAGCTTCTGCGGGAAGGTGTCATTTGTTGGTGGTTGGGTGGTTGATGGTGGTTGATGGTGGTTATTGGTGGCTGGTGTTGTGTGTCTGTACATGTCTGTGTGTGTCTGTGTATGTGTATGTGTTTGTGTGTGGATGTATGAGTGTATGTGTGTATGTGCATGTGTGTATGTGAATTAGCATGCTTCATGACTGTTATCCAATTTCTCCCAACTTGGTTTCACTCTGGTCAGGAGGCTTGGTGTTTGAGTTACCCTGCTCCAAGACCTTGCTGAGCTGCCACCAAGCATGGCCAGTGTATGTACGCACATGTGTGTTTGTACGTCTGTGTGTGCACATGTGTGTGTGTGTGTACGTCTGTGTGTGTATGTGTGACTGTACATGTGTGTGTATGTGTGTGTATACGTCTGTGTGTATGTGTGACTGTAAGTGTGTGCGCGTCTGTGTGTGTGCATGTACGTGTGTATGTACATGTGTGTATATGTGTGTGAGTATGAACTAGCATCCTTCAGGACCGGTATCCAATCCCCACCTTGGTTTCACTCTGGTCAGGAGGCTTGGTCTTTGAGTTACCCTGCTCCAAGACCTTGCTCAGCTTGCCACCAAGCATGGCCAGGTATGGTAGGCACGCCATACTGAGGGCAACCACCAGGTACAGCACGCTAGTCAGGGGGCCAGGGAGAACCCCAGCAGCTACGGCCACACCAAAGGCGACAAAGGCAAACTCTCCGCCTGGTAGTGGTAGAAGAAGCAAGGCAGGTGAGTAAGGGCATTGTTTGGGTATGTGAGTGTGTGTGGGGTGGGTGGGTGGGGTGGCGGGGGGAGGGGGGGGATGTTTGGAGAACCCCAGCAGCAACGGGCCACGCACCAAAGGCGACAAAGGCAAACTCTCCGCCTGGTAGTTGTAGAAAGGGCAGGGCAGGTGAGTAACGGCATGGGGTTGTTTGTGTATGTGTGCGTGTGTGTGTGTGTGGCGTGGCGAGGCGTGCGGGGGGGGGGGGGATGGGGGGGGGGGGGAATGTTTGGAGAACCCAGCAGCAACGGCCACACAAAAGACGACAAAGGAACGAGCTTCCGCCTGGTAGTGGTAGAAGAAGCAAGGCAGGTGATTAAGGGTATCATTCGTGTATGCGAGTGTGTGAGGGGTGTGTGTGTGGGGTGGCGGGGGGGGGAGGGGGGAGGGGATATTTGAGCACCAAAGGAGCAAACGGCCGCACCAAAGGCGACAAAAGGCGAACTCTCCGCCTGGTAGTTGTAGAAGAGGCAGGGCAGGTGAGTAAGGGTATTATTTGTGGATATGTGTATATTTGTATATGTGTGTGTGTTGGGGGGGCGGGGGGATGTTTGGAGCAGAACACAAGCAGCAGCTTGACCAAAGGCCACAAAGTCGAACTCTCTGTGGCAAGTTTAGACATCCCAAATATGGGACCAATAGCTGCCATGATGGCAAGCTAGCTGCATGTGCACACACGCACACACTCCCGGCACGCACACAGACACTCAACACGCACTAAACAGCAACACCCGCAGCCTCACCAGGTGCAAAAGCAAGCCAGCTCTGACAGCGGCAAGTTTAGACATCCCAAATAAGGGACCTATAGCTGCCATGATTGCGAGCTTGCCGCATGTGCACCACAAACCACACCACACACAACCACAGACACACACGCACACAGACACACACCCGCACGCACAGCAAACCCCGCAACGGCTCACCAAGGAGCGATCAGCCAAGCCAGCTCTTATGCAGCAAGTTTAGACATCCCAAATTCAAGGATCTATAGCTACCTGATAGCAAGCTAGCTGCATGTTACCACACACACCACACACACAACACCACACACTACACATGACGCACGACACACGCATTAAACAGCAAGCCCCGTAGCCCTCACCAGCGTGCGCATCCAGCCAAGGCCAAGCTCTTGATAGCAGCAAGTTTAGACATCCCAAATAATGGCGACCTATAGGTGCCATGATGGGCAAGCTTGCCGCATGTGCCACACACACACCCGCACACTTCACCACATTTTAGGGGGACCCACACACCTAACCACACGCACGCACCCACCAGGCAATACTTCTCAGCAACCCCGTAGTCTCACCAGGCACGCGATCCAGCAAGCCACGGCTCTGACAGCGGCAAGTTTAGACCATCCCAAATAAGGGGGCCGCATAGCTGCCATTGATTGCCAAGCTTAGATCCGAATGTCCAGCATGTGCGCCACACTCACACACATATCGCACACACGGCCACACACAGGACACTTCACAGCATTTGCACGCACACACAAGGGCAACCCCGTAATCTCACCAGTGCGATCAGCCAAGCCAGCTCTGACAAGCCGGCAAGTTTCAGACATCCCCAAATTAAGGGACCTATAGCTTGCCATGACTTGCGAGCTTGCACGCCAACCAACATAACGACTGCCGACGAGAACCTGCAGAGATTGGCAGAGGGTTCGGGGGTGGTATCGAATCTGAGATTCAAATTTTGGCTCCGTTTAGGCGATTAAAGGGGTTAGGGTTAGGCTCCGAATCTAAGCGTTGGAGGCATGGCCCCTGTAGCTGCGACGATGTCAAGCTTGCCGCCAACCAACATAACGATGCCGACGAGAACCTAGAGCAGATTTGCAGGAGGGGTTCATAGTGGACAGGCACTCTGAGATTTAGGTTTTGGCTCAGTTTAGGGTTTAGGGTTTAGGCTGAATCTAAAGTTGAGGCATGGCCCCTATAGCTGCCATGATGTCAAGCTTGCCGCCAACCAACATAACCGATTGCTGATGAGGGCCTGGAGCAGACTTGGCAGGAGGGGTTTCATAGTGATGATCTGAGATTTAGATTTTGTTTAGGTCAGGGTTAAGGCTTTCGGGCTAATCTGGGGTTGAGGTTGAGGCTATGGTTAGGTTTTAGGCTTTAGGGTGAATCTTTGAGTGGTTAGGTTGAGGCATGGTTAGGTTTTTAGGCTTCTAGGGCGAATCTGAGGTTCAGGGTTGCCAGGCATGCCGTTAGGTTTTAGGCTTTTAGGGTGAATCTGAGGTCTGAGGGTGAGGCATGGTTAGGTTTTAGGCCTTTAGGGCGAATCTGGAAAAAAAAAGTTGAGGATTGAGGCATGGCATCCTTAACCTTGCATTAATAGCAAACTTGCTGCCTACCCAAACGACTATACTTGCCAGAAACTGGGGGACATTCAAGGTGAGCTTTCAAAATTTGAATTTGAATTTGAAAGTCAATGTGAGCTTGGTATTGAGGGTGAGGCGAGGGTGGCGGGCTGGGTGGCAGGCACGGGCAGGGGCAGGGACATGGGCAAGGGAGTGTACTTTTTTATTTATCATTATTATTATTATTATTTATGTTGTTGTTGTTATTGTTATAATTATTATTATTATTATTTGTCTGTTTATTATTATTACTTAATAATAATTATTGTTGGTTATTAACTTATTATTATCATTATTTTTTTTTTTTTTTTTTTTTTATTCATCATTATTAGCACAGTGCCCCTCTGATACGCTAACAGTAAACTCATCTTTGAAGTTGAAAGTTCTTTGAACCGACCATGGTCTTGCAGATTACCATATCAAGGCACTACATTTGATGTTCAACTTTGGTCAGCGCTTAAAGCGCACAAACGTCAAAGTGGTTACGCTTTGTGGTGAAAAGCGGAAAAACTGCGCCCTGCGCCACAGGGGGCCTGAAAAACAGCGCGAATCGGTGAGCATGGGGCTCGAATAACAGGCGTGCCTGAATGCGCCTGCCGCGCGCGCTTGGGTAGTACCCGTACCCTATTGCCCAGGTTCTTACACAAACAATATCTCGTTTCAACGAAATGGCTCATGGTAAGCTCGTTGAAACAAGAAGAGTGCGGGGTCGAATTTCCCTGGCGGGTGCGCTTTAGTGTTTGCGCCGCGTGAACGTGCATGAATAGCTCTTTTGTCAAGATAAAGTAAATGCACATTCACACCACTCGCACCCCCCCACCACCACCCCCACCCCCACCCCATCCACCCACACCACAAACCAACCCCCACCCGCCCTCATGGGTAGCTCTGTCAAGATAAAGTAACAATCACGTCTCACACACACTCACCCCCCCCCCCCCCCACCACCACAAACCCCCATCCACACCCCACCCCACATGGAGCTCCTGTCAAGATAAAGTAACAATCACACTCACCTTCACTTCGACCCTCCCCCCCCCCCCCCCCAACCCACCACGCACACACACACCCGCATGCCACACCCACCCCACATGTGTCTGTCAAGATAAAGTAACAATCACACTCACACACACTCCCCCCCCCACACACACACACCAACCCCATCGCCACGGATGGTAGCATCTGTAGATAAGTAAATCACACCACACACAGCTCCCCCCCCCACACACACACACACACACTCGACACCCCCACACCCCCTCCCCCCACCCCACCACAACCCATCCCACATGGTAGCACTGTCAAGGTAAAGTAACAATCAACTCCCGCCCACCCCCCCCCCACCCCACCACCACACACACCCATCCACCCACACACACAAACCCCACCACCATGGAAGCACTGTCAAGGTAAAGTAGCCAGCCGTTCTCACCTCCGTAAAACGTCATTCCCTTCATACTAATGCACCCACCAGGCGTTATCATTACTCTTGAGGTTGGGCAAGTCCCTTGCAGCCTAATAAGCTACCCTGGCTGGTTATATTTGCTTAAGCCACGCTTCATGTGTTTGTTTTAGCAATGCTCCTCCTCGAAACGTAAGCCCCAGTTTTTGTGGTGTGGAAACGGGTTTCTACCACATTGTGTCTTCGTGGCTCAGCAGACCTCGTACGACCCTCAGGTGCGCGAGAATTAGGGCGAAATGGGCCCTTGGTTTGCCATGAAGAGAGACCCCAGCGTGTGCAAAATTAAGGCGAAATGGGCCCTGGTTGCCATGAGTGCGACCCCTCAGGTGAGTTGATTTGTGCCCACTGGGTACTAAGCAGGGGCAACGTTTGGATCCACTAGGGCACCAAGAATATATGTCATGATCTCTGTGTGTTCAGACATTTTGCCAATTGGTGTACCTTGTGTCATCCCAGCCATGAGAGGGGGCGCACTGTTGTTTTAGGGCAAAGGCAAGGGTAATGGTCATGAGGTGGTGGGGTGGGGCTGGTGGGTGTGTGTGTAGGGTGGGTAGTTGACAGTACATATATTTTGTCACACATTTGTCAGGTGACGTCAACCTCCTTCCAGCGAGCGCATGAAGAGGGGGCACCATGTTGTTTTAGGGCAAGGGCAGGGATGATGGTGGTGGTGGGGGTGGGGTGGGTGGGGTGTGTGGGGGGATAGTTGTCATATATATTTTGTGTCACACATTTGTCAGGTTTGACGTACCTCCTTCCAGCAATCCATGAAGAGGGGGGCTTCTGGGATTTGTAGGGCAGCGGTAAGGGATCGAGA
>JAJSRW010001222.1:0-44038 GCA_022414725.1 Microglena sp. YARC | reverse complement strand
GGAGAGAGATACTGATTAGACACGGAAGTACTGATGAGACACAGGAAGTAACTGATGTAGACACAGGAAGTATGATTTAGACACAGGAAGTACGCGATTAGAACACAGGAGAAGTACTGATTAGACACAATGAATCTGATTAGACCAGAAGTACTGAATTAGACAACAGGAAGTACTGATTGGACACAGGAAGTACTGATTGGGAACGACAGAAGTACTGATTTAGACACGGAAGTACTATAGACCAGGAAGACTGATTAGACTACAGGAGTATGATCGACACAGAAAAAGTACTGATCTAGACACAGGAAGTACTGTTTAAAACAGGAAGTACTTGATTGGAACAAAGGAAGTACTGATTGGACAGCAGGAAGTAGATTAGACACAGGAAGTACGTATTAGACACAGGAAGTACTGATTAGACACATGAGTCTGATTAGACCAAGAGTACTGATTAGTATCACCAGGAGTCCTGATTAGACACAGGAAAGTACTGATTAGACACAGGAAGACTGATTAGACACAGGAAGTATGATTGAGGACAGAGGAGTACTGAATTAGGACAACAGGAAGTACTGATTGACACAGGAAGGTACGATTAGACTACAGAAGTACTGATAGGACCCAGAATACTGATTAGACACATGAAGTATGATTAGACAGCAAGAAGTACTGATGTAGACACAAGGAAGGTCCTGATTAGACACAGGAAGTACTGATGGACACAGGAAATATGATTGACACGGAAGACTGATTAGACACATGAAGTACTGATTAGACACAGGAAGAACTGATTAGACACAGGAAGTGCTGATTAGAACATAGAAGTCCTGATTAGAAGAGACACAGGAGTACGATTGGACACAGGAAGTACCGATTAGACACAGGAGAGTACTGATTAGACACAAAAGTCTGATATGACTCAGGAAGTACTGATTACGACACTGGAGAGTATGATTAGGACACAGAAAGTACTGATTAACACAGGAAGTACTGATTAATCACAGGAAGTACTGATTGGACACAGGAAGTACTGTTGGACCACAGGAAGTACTGATTAGAACACAGGAAAGTACTGATTGGACCCATGGAATCCTGATTAGACACAGGAAATACTAATTAGACCACAGGATGTACTGATTAGACACATGAAGACTAATTAGGACCGCAGGAAGTATGATTAGACCACATGCAGTACGATGGAGCCAGGAAGTACTGATTGGACACGGAAGTCCTGATATAGACAGAACCTGGAAGTAACTGATTAAGACACCTGGAAGTCTGTTAGAGCACAAGAAGTCTGATTAGACAGCCTGAAGTACGACTAGACACAGGAAGTACTGATTATACACAGGCAATAATGATAAGAAACAGGAAGTACTGATTAAGCACAGGAGTACTGATTAAGACACAAGAAGTACTTGAAGACACAGGAAGTACTGATTAGACACAGGGAAGTACTGATTAGACACAGGAAGTACTGGATTAGACACATAGAGTACTGATTAGGACAAGGAAGTACTGATTAGACACAGGAAGTACTGATTAGACACAGGAAAGTACTGATTAGGACCAAAAGTACTGATTAGACAACCAGGAAGTACTGATTAACACAGGAAGTACTGATTAGCACAGGAATATGATTAGACACAGGAAGTACTGATTAGACAAAGGAAGTACGATTATGACATAGGAAGTACTGATTAGACACGGAAGTACTGATTAGACACAGGAACCTGATTAGAGCACAGGAAGTACTGATTGACTACAGGAAGTACTGATTAGACCATTGGAAGTACTGATTAGACACAGGAAGTACTGATTAGACACCAGGAACCAGTAGTAGACATAGATAAGTACTGATCTACACTAGGAAGTTACTGAATTTAGAAACTTATGATTTGAGACACAGGAAGTAACTGAATCATGGATTAGACACAAGAAGTAATCGATAGTGGACACAGGAAAGTGCTGAATTATGAGACACAAGTAAGTAGTCTGACTTAGACATCAGGAAGTACTGATTGAACACAGAAGTTAACCTGATTAGACACACAAGGAAGTATTCTGATTGAGACACAGAGAAGTAGCTGGCATTAGACACAGGGAAGTACTGATTAGGACACAGGAAAAGTTTACTGCATTAGGCACACAGGAAGTACTGATTTAAGAGCGACCGGAAGTACTAGCAACACGGACAGTGTGATACTATAGACACAGGAAGTATTCTGATAGATCACAGGAAGTACTGATTGGAACACAGGAAAGTAGTTTTAACACTAGATTAGACACTCTTAGACACAGGCTTGAAGTACTGGATTTAGACGGGGAATACAGAGGAAGTACTGATATAGACAACGGAAGTAACAGGAAGTAGATAGACACAGGGTAGTACTATTGATTAGACACTAGGAAGTACTATGACCAGGATATGTCACTTTGATTGATATATAGGAATTAGACATACAGGAAGTACGTAGATTATTCTTTCTGACACATGAACACACTGATTATGTGGTACACAGGAAGTACTGATTAAGTACTGTTAGAACAAGTAACTGTGAGTACTGATCAGATCTGTTAGGACACAGGAAGTACTGATTTTAGACAGGAAAGATTAGACTAAAGGAAGTTACTGATTAGACACAGTATCTGATTAGACACAGGAAGTAAGTCTGATTAGAACAACCAGAGTACTGATTAGACACAAAGTACTGATTAGACACAGGAAGTACTGGACATATAGACACTAGGATTAGACCCACAGGAAGTACATGACCACTGCAAGGACACAGGAAGTAGGAATTGGACAAGGATTAGTAACTGATTAGACAATGGTAGGACTGATTAGACACGAGGAAGTACTGATTAGACACAGGAAGTACTGATTGTATTATGATTAGACACGAAAGTAGACTGATTAGACTGATACAAATCCAGGACACAGGAGGTACGTATTAGGATTACAACACAGGAAGTTAGCCAAGGAAGTACTGATTAGGACACTCGAACTGTGTTTGAACCAGGAAGTTACTGATTTAAGACAGAAAGTACTGATACAGGAAGTACTGATTAGACACACTGCAGGGAAGTACTAGACACGCACAGACTGATTAGACACAGGGAGATTTACTGATTAGACACAGGAAGTACTAGGAAGTTGATTAGACACAGGAAGATTTACTTACTGATTTACTGATAACAGAGGAAGTACTCGGATTAGACACAGGAAGTACTGATTAGACACAGTTAGCACAAGACATCAAAGTACTGATTAGGAGATAGAAACAGGAAGTCTATTAGACAGCAGGAAAAGTACTGATTAGACACCAGGAAGTACTAGACACAGGAAGTACTGTGATTTAGACACAGAAGTACTTGATTGACACAGGACCTACAACACTGGAGGAAAAGTACAATTAGAACAGTACTTACTGATTAGACACAGGAAGTACTGATTAGACCACCAGGAAGTACTGATTAGACACAGGAAGTACTGATTAGACACAGGAAGTACTGATTGGACACAGGAAGTACTGATTAGACACACACTGGAACACACAAGTAACTGATTAGACACAGGAAGTACTGATTTAGACAACAGGAAGTACTGATTAGACACAGGGAAGTACTGATTAGACACAGGAAGTATGATTAGGAAGTACTGATTAGACACAGGGTAAGTACTGATTAGACACAGGAAGTACTGATTAGACACAGGAAGTACTGATTAGACACATGAAGTACTGATTAGACACAGGAAGTACTGATTAGACACAGGAAGTACTGATTAGACACAGGAAGTACTGATTAGACACAGGAAGTACTTGATTTAGACACAGGAAGTACTGATTAGACACAGGAAGTACTGATTAGACACAGGAAGTACTGATTACTGATAGACACAGGAAGTACTGATTAGACACAGGAAGTACTGATTAGACACAGGAAGTACTGATTAGACACAGGAAGTACTGATTAGACACAGAAAGTACTGATTAGACACAGGAAGTAGTACTGATTAGACACAGAAGTACTGATTAGACACAGGAAGTACTGATTAGACAACAGGAAGTACTGATTTAGACACAGGAAGTACTGATTAGACACAGGAAGTACTGATTTAGACACAAGGAAGTACTGATTAGACACAAGGAAGTACTCGATTGGACACAGGAAAGTACTGATTAGACGCAGGAAGTACTGATTAGTACTGATTAGACACAGGAAGTACTGATTAGACACAGACACAGAAGTACTGATTAGACACAGGAAGTACTGATTAGACACAGGAAGTACTGATTAGACACAGGAAGTACTGATTAGACACAGGAAGTACTGATTTAGACCCACAGGAAGTACTGATTAGACACAGGAAGTACTGATTAGACACAGGAAGTACTGATTAGACACAGGAAGTACTGATTAGACACAGGAAGTACTGATTAGACACATGGGAAGTACTGATTAGACACAGGAAGTACTGATTAGACACAGAAGTACTGATTAGACACAGGAAGTACTGATTAGACACAGGAAGTACTGATTAGACACAGGAAGTACTGATTAGACAGAGGAAGTACTGATTAGACACAGGAAGTACGTACTGATTAGACACAGGAAAGTACTGATTAGACACAGGAAGTACTGATTAGACACAGGAAGTACTGATTAGACACAGGAAGTACTGATTAGACACAGGAAGTACTGATTAGACACAGGAAGTACTGATTAGACACAGGAAGTACTGATTAGACACGGAAGTACTGATTAGACACAGAAAGTACTGATTAGACACAGGAAGTACTGATTAGACACAGGAAGTACTGATTAGACACAGGAAGTACTGATTAGACACAGGAAGGATTAGACAAGTACTGATTAGACACAGGAAGTACTGATTAGACACAGGAAGTACTGATTAGACACAGGAAGTACTGATTAGACACAGGAAGTACTGATTAGACACAGGAAGTACTGATTAGACACAGGAAGTACTGATTAGACACAGGAAGTACTGATTAGACACAGTACTGATTAGACACAGGAAGTACTGATTAGACACAGGAAGTACTGATTAGGACACAGGAAGTACTGATTAGACACAGGAAGTACTGATTAGACACAGGAAGTACTGATTAGACACAGGAAGTACTGATTAGACACAGGAAGTACTGATTAGACACAGGAAGTACTGATTAGACACAGGAAGTACTGAGACACAGGAAGTACTGATTAGACACAGGAAGACAACACAGGAAGTTGATTAGACACAGGAAGTACTGATTAGACACAGGAAGTACTGATTAGACACAGGAAGTACTGATTAGACACAGGAAGTACTGATTAGACACAGGAAGTACTGATTAGACACAGGAAGTACTGATTAGACACAGGAAGTACTGATTAGACACAGGAAGTACTGATTAGACACAGGAAGTACTGATTAGACACAGGAAGTACTGATTAGACACAGGAAGTACTGATTAGACACAGGAAGTACTGATTAGACACAGGAAGTACTGATTAGACACAGGAAGTACTGATTAGACACAGGAAGTACTGATTAGACACAGGAAGTACTGATTAGACACAGGAAGTACTGATTAGACACAGGAAGTACTGATTAGACACAGGAAGTACTGATTAGACACAGGAAGTACTGATTAGACACAGGAAGTACTGATTAGACACAGGAAGTACTGATTAGACACAGGAAGTACTGATTAGACACAGGAAGTACTGATTAGACACAGGAAGTACTGATTAGACACAGGAAGTACTGATTAGACACAGGAAGTACTGATTAGACACAGGAAGTACTGATTAGACACAGGAAGTACTGATTAGACACAGGAAGTACTGATTAGACACAGGAAGTACTGATTAGACACAGGAAGTACTGATTAGACACAGGAAGTACTGATTAGACACAGGAAGTACTGATTAGACACAGGAAGTACTGATTAGACACAGGAAGTACTGATTAGACACAGGAAGTACTGATTAGACACAGGAAGTACTGATTAGACACAGGAAGTACTGATTAGACACAGGAAGTACTGATTAGACACAGGAAGTACTGATTAGACACAGGAAGTACTGATTAGACACAGGAAGTACTGATTAGACACAGGAAGTACTGATTAGACACAGGAAGTACTGATTAGACACAGGAAGTACTGATTAGACACAGAAGTACTGATTAGACACAGGAAGTACTGATTAGACACAGGAAGTACTGATTAGACACAGGAAGTACTGATTAGACACAGGAAGTACTGATTAGACACAGGAAGTACTGATTAGACACAGGAAGTACTGATTAGACACAGAAGTACTGATTAGACACAGGAAGTACTGATTAGACACAGGAAGTACTGATTAGACACAGGAAGTACTGATTAGACACAGGAAGTACTGATTAGACACAGGAAGTACTGATTAGACACAGGAAGTACTGATTAGACACAGGAAGTACTGATTAGACACAGGAAGTACTGATTAGACACAGGAAGTACTGATTAGACACAGGAAGTACTGATTAGACACAGGAAGTACTGATTAGACACAGGAAGTACTGATTAGACACAGGAAGTACTGATTAGACACAGGAAGTACTGATTAGACACAGGAAGTACTGATTAGACACAGGAAGTACTGATTAGACACAGGAAGTACTGATTAGACACAGGAAGTACTGATTAGACACAGGAAGTACTGATTAGACACAGGAAGTACTGATTAGACACAGGAAGTACTGATTAGACACAGGAAGTACTGATTAGACACAGGAAGTACTGATTAGACACAGGAAGTACTGATTAGACACAGGAAGTACTGATTAGACACAGGAAGTACTGATTAGACACAGGAAGTACTGATTAGACACAGGAAGTACTGATTAGACACAGGAAGTACTGATTAGACACAGGAAGTACTGATTAGACACAGGAAGTACTGATTAGACACAGGAAGTACTGATTAGACACAGGAAGTACTGATTAGACACAGGAAGTACTGATTAGACACAGGAAGTACTGATTAGACACAGGAAGTACTGATTAGACACAGGAAGTACTGATTAGACACAGGAAGTACTGATTAGACACAGGAAGTACTGATTAGACACAGGAAGTACTGATTAGACACAGGAAGTACTGATTAGACACAGGAAGTACTGATTAGACACAGGAAGTACTGATTAGACACAGGAAGTACTGATTAGACACAGGAAGTACTGATTAGACACAGGAAGTACTGATTAGACACAGGAAGTACTGATTAGACACAGGAAGTACTGATTAGACACAGGAAGTACTGATTAGACACAGGAAGTACTGATTAGACACAGGAAGTACTGATTAGACACAGGAAGTACTGATTAGACACAGGAAGTACTGATTAGACACAGGAAGTACTGATTAGACACAGGAAGTACTGATTAGACACAGGAAGTACTGATTAGACACAGGAAGTACTGATTAGACACAGGAAGTACTGATTAGACACAGGAAGTACTGATTAGACACAGGAAGTACTGATTAGACACAGGAAGTACTGATTAGACACAGGAAGTACTGATTAGACACAGGAAGTACTGATTAGACACAGGAAGTACTGATTAGACACAGGAAGTACTGATTAGACACAGGAAGTACTGATTAGACACAGGAAGTACTGATTAGACACAGGAAGTACTGATTAGACACAGGAAGTACTGATTAGACACAGGAAGTACTGATTAGACACAGGAAGTACTGATTAGACACAGGAAGTACTGATTAGACACAGGAAGTACTGATTAGACACAGGAAGTACTGATTAGACACAGGAAGTACTGATTAGACACAGGAAGTACTGATTAGACACAGGAAGTACTGATTAGACACAGGAAGTACTGATTAGACACAGGAAGTACTGATTAGACACAGGAAGTACTGATTAGACACAGGAAGTACTGATTAGACACAGGAAGTACTGATTAGACACAGGAAGTACTGATTAGACACAGGAAGTACTGATTAGACACAGGAAGTACTGATTAGACACAGGAAGTACTGATTAGACACAGGAAGTACTGATTAGACACAGGAAGTACTGATTAGACACAGGAAGTACTGATTAGACACAGGAAGTACTGATTAGACACAGGAAGTACTGATTAGACACAGGAAGTACTGATTAGACACAGGAAGTACTGATTAGACACAGGAAGTACTGATTAGACACAGGAAGTACTGATTAGACACAGGAAGTACTGATTAGACACAGGAAGTACTGATTAGACACAGGAAGTACTGATTAGACACAGGAAGTACTGATTAGACACAGGAAGTACTGATTAGACACAGGAAGTACTGATTAGACACAGGAAGTACTGATTAGACACAGGAAGTACTGATTAGACACAGGAAGTACTGATTAGACACAGGAAGTACTGATTAGACACAGGAAGTACTGATTAGACACAGGAAGTACTGATTAGACACAGGAAGTACTGATTAGACACAGGAAGTACTGATTAGACACAGGAAGTACTGATTAGACACAGGAAGTACTGATTAGACACAGGAAGTACTGATTAGACACAGGAAGTACTGATTAGACACAGGAAGTACTGATTAGACACAGGAAGTACTGATTAGACACAGGAAGTACTGATTAGACACAGGAAGTACTGATTAGACACAGGAAGTACTGATTAGACACAGGAAGTACTGATTAGACACAGGAAGTACTGATTAGACACAGGAAGTACTGATTAGACACAGGAAGTACTGATTAGACACAGGAAGTACTGATTAGACACAGGAAGTACTGATTAGACACAGGAAGTACTGATTAGACACAGGAAGTACTGATTAGACACAGGAAGTACTGATTAGACACAGGAAGTACTGATTAGACACAGGAAGTACTGATTAGACACAGGAAGTACTGATTAGACACAGGAAGTACTGATTAGACACAGGAAGTACTGATTAGACACAGGAAGTACTGATTAGACACAGGAAGTACTGATTAGACACAGGAAGTACTGATTAGACACAGGAAGTACTGATTAGACACAGGAAGTACTGATTAGACACAGGAAGTACTGATTAGACACAGGAAGTACTGATTAGACACAGGAAGTACTGATTAGACACAGGAAGTACTGATTAGACACAGGAAGTACTGATTAGACACAGGAAGTACTGATTAGACACAGGAAGTACTGATTAGACACAGGAAGTACTGATTAGACACAGGAAGTACTGATTAGACACAGGAAGTACTGATTAGACACAGGAAGTACTGATTAGACACAGGAAGTACTGATTAGACACAGGAAGTACTGATTAGACACAGGAAGTACTGATTAGACACAGGAAGTACTGATTAGACACAGGAAGTACTGATTAGACACAGGAAGTACTGATTAGACACAGGAAGTACTGATTAGACACAGGAAGTACTGATTAGACACAGGAAGTACTGATTAGACACAGGAAGTACTGATTAGACACAGGAAGTACTGATTAGACACAGGAAGTACTGATTAGACACAGGAAGTACTGATTAGACACAGGAAGTACTGATTAGACACAGGAAGTACTGATTAGACACAGGAAGTACTGATTAGACACAGGAAGTACTGATTAGACACAGGAAGTACTGATTAGACACAGGAAGTACTGATTAGACACAGGAAGTACTGATTAGACACAGGAAGTACTGATTAGACACAGGAAGTACTGATTAGACACAGGAAGTACTGATTAGACACAGGAAGTACTGATTAGACACAGGAAGTACTGATTAGACACAGGAAGTACTGATTAGACACAGGAAGTACTGATTAGACACAGGAAGTACTGATTAGACACAGGAAGTACTGATTAGACACAGGAAGTACTGATTAGACACAGGAAGTACTGATTAGACACAGGAAGTACTGATTAGACACAGGAAGTACTGATTAGACACAGGAAGTACTGATTAGACACAGGAAGTACTGATTAGACACAGGAAGTACTGATTAGACACAGGAAGTACTGATTAGACACAGGAAGTACTGATTAGACACAGGAAGTACTGATTAGACACAGGAAGTACTGATTAGACACAGGAAGTACTGATTAGACACAGGAAGTACTGATTAGACACAGGAAGTACTGATTAGACACAGGAAGTACTGATTAGACACAGGAAGTACTGATTAGACACAGGAAGTACTGATTAGACACAGGAAGTACTGATTAGACACAGGAAGTACTGATTAGACACAGGAAGTACTGATTAGACACAGGAAGTACTGATTAGACACAGGAAGTACTGATTAGACACAGGAAGTACTGATTAGACACAGGAAGTACTGATTAGACACAGGAAGTACTGATTAGACACAGGAAGTACTGATTAGACACAGGAAGTACTGATTAGACACAGGAAGTACTGATTAGACACAGGAAGTACTGATTAGACACAGGAAGTACTGATTAGACACAGGAAGTACTGATTAGACACAGGAAGTACTGATTAGACACAGGAAGTACTGATTAGACACAGGAAGTACTGATTAGACACAGGAAGTACTGATTAGACACAGGAAGTACTGATTAGACACAGGAAGTACTGATTAGACACAGGAAGTACTGATTAGACACAGGAAGTACTGATTAGACACAGGAAGTACTGATTAGACACAGGAAGTACTGATTAGACACAGGAAGTACTGATTAGACACAGGAAGTACTGATTAGACACAGGAAGTACTGATTAGACACAGGAAGTACTGATTAGACACAGGAAGTACTGATTAGACACAGGAAGTACTGATTAGACACAGGAAGTACTGATTAGACACAGGAAGTACTGATTAGACACAGGAAGTACTGATTAGACACAGGAAGTACTGATTAGACACAGGAAGTACTGATTAGACACAGGAAGTACTGATTAGACACAGGAAGTACTGATTAGACACAGGAAGTACTGATTAGACACAGGAAGTACTGATTAGACACAGGAAGTACTGATTAGACACAGGAAGTACTGATTAGACACAGGAAGTACTGATTAGACACAGGAAGTACTGATTAGACACAGGAAGTACTGATTAGACACAGGAAGTACTGATTAGACACAGGAAGTACTGATTAGACACAGGAAGTACTGATTAGACACAGGAAGTACTGATTAGACACAGGAAGTACTGATTAGACACAGGAAGTACTGATTAGACACAGGAAGTACTGATTAGACACAGGAAGTACTGATTAGACACAGGAAGTACTGATTAGACACAGGAAGTACTGATTAGACACAGGAAGTACTGATTAGACACAGGAAGTACTGATTAGACACAGGAAGTACTGATTAGACACAGGAAGTACTGATTAGACACAGGAAGTACTGATTAGACACAGGAAGTACTGATTAGACACAGGAAGTACTGATTAGACACAGGAAGTACTGATTAGACACAGGAAGTACTGATTAGACACAGGAAGTACTGATTAGACACAGGAAGTACTGATTAGACACAGGAAGTACTGATTAGACACAGGAAGTACTGATTAGACACAGGAAGTACTGATTAGACACAGGAAGTACTGATTAGACACAGGAAGTACTGATTAGACACAGGAAGTACTGATTAGACACAGGAAGTACTGATTAGACACAGGAAGTACTGATTAGACACAGGAAGTACTGATTAGACACAGGAAGTACTGATTAGACACAGGAAGTACTGATTAGACACAGGAAGTACTGATTAGACACAGGAAGTACTGATTAGACACAGGAAGTACTGATTAGACACAGGAAGTACTGATTAGACACAGGAAGTACTGATTAGACACAGGAAGTACTGATTAGACACAGGAAGTACTGATTAGACACAGGAAGTACTGATTAGACACAGGAAGTACTGATTAGACACAGGAAGTACTGATTAGACACAGGAAGTACTGATTAGACACAGGAAGTACTGATTAGACACAGGAAGTACTGATTAGACACAGGAAGTACTGATTAGACACAGGAAGTACTGATTAGACACAGGAAGTACTGATTAGACACAGGAAGTACTGATTAGACACAGGAAGTACTGATTAGACACAGGAAGTACTGATTAGACACAGGAAGTACTGATTAGACACAGGAAGTACTGATTAGACACAGGAAGTACTGATTAGACACAGGAAGTACTGATTAGACACAGGAAGTACTGATTAGACACAGGAAGTACTGATTAGACACAGGAAGTACTGATTAGACACAGGAAGTACTGATTAGACACAGGAAGTACTGATTAGACACAGGAAGTACTGATTAGACACAGGAAGTACTGATTAGACACAGGAAGTACTGATTAGACACAGGAAGTACTGATTAGACACAGGAAGTACTGATTAGACACAGGAAGTACTGATTAGACACAGGAAGTACTGATTAGACACAGGAAGTACTGATTAGACACAGGAAGTACTGATTAGACACAGGAAGTACTGATTAGACACAGGAAGTACTGATTAGACACAGGAAGTACTGATTAGACACAGGAAGTACTGATTAGACACAGGAAGTACTGATTAGACACAGGAAGTACTGATTAGACACAGGAAGTACTGATTAGACACAGGAAGTACTGATTAGACACAGGAAGTACTGATTAGACACAGGAAGTACTGATTAGACACAGGAAGTACTGATTAGACACAGGAAGTACTGATTAGACACAGGAAGTACTGATTAGACACAGGAAGTACTGATTAGACACAGGAAGTACTGATTAGACACAGGAAGTACTGATTAGACACAGGAAGTACTGATTAGACACAGGAAGTACTGATTAGACACAGGAAGTACTGATTAGACACAGGAAGTACTGATTAGACACAGGAAGTACTGATTAGACACAGGAAGTACTGATTAGACACAGGAAGTACTGATTAGACACAGGAAGTACTGATTAGACACAGGAAGTACTGATTAGACACAGGAAGTACTGATTAGACACAGGAAGTACTGATTAGACACAGGAAGTACTGATTAGACACAGGAAGTACTGATTAGACACAGGAAGTACTGATTAGACACAGGAAGTACTGATTAGACACAGGAAGTACTGATTAGACACAGGAAGTACTGATTAGACACAGGAAGTACTGATTAGACACAGGAAGTACTGATTAGACACAGGAAGTACTGATTAGACACAGGAAGTACTGATTAGACACAGGAAGTACTGATTAGACACAGGAAGTACTGATTAGACACAGGAAGTACTGATTAGACACAGGAAGTACTGATTAGACACAGGAAGTACTGATTAGACACAGGAAGTACTGATTAGACACAGGAAGTACTGATTAGACAGGAAGTACTGATTAGACACAGGAAGTACTGATTAGACACAGGAAGTACTGATTAGACACAGGAAGTACTGATTAGACACAGGAAGTACTGATTAGACACAGGAAGTACTGATTAGACACAGGAAGTACTGATTAGACACAGGAAGTACTGATTAGACACAGGAAGTACTGATTAGACACAGGAAGTACTGATTAGACACAGGAAGTACTGATTAGACACAGGAAGTACTGATTAGACACAGGAAGTACTGATTAGACACAGGAAGTACTGATTAGACACAGGAAGTACTGATTAGACACAGGAAGTACTGATTAGACACAGGAAGTACTGATTAGACACAGGAAGTACTGATTAGACACAGGAAGTACTGATTAGACACAGGAAGTACTGATTAGACACAGGAAGTACTGATTAGACACAGGAAGTACTGATTAGACACAGGAAGTACTGATTAGACACAGGAAGTACTGATTAGACACAGGAAGTACTGATTAGACACAGGAAGTACTGATTAGACACAGGAAGTACTGATTAGACACAGGAAGTACTGATTAGACACAGGAAGTACTGATTAGACACAGGAAGTACTGATTAGACACAGGAAGTACTGATTAGACACAGGAAGTACTGATTAGACACAGGAAGTACTGATTAGACACAGGAAGTACTGATTAGACACAGGAAGTACTGATTAGACACAGGAAGTACTGATTAGACACAGGAAGTACTGATTAGACACAGGAAGTACTGATTAGACACAGGAAGTACTGATTAGACACAGGAAGTACTGATTAGACACAGGAAGTACTGATTAGACACAGGAAGTACTGATTAGACACAGGAAGTACTGATTAGACACAGGAAGTACTGATTAGACACAGGAAGTACTGATTAGACACAGGAAGTACTGATTAGACACAGGAAGTACTGATTAGACACAGGAAGTACTGATTAGACACAGGAAGTACTGATTAGACACAGGAAGTACTGATTAGACACAGGAAGTACTGATTAGACACAGGAAGTACTGATTAGACACAGGAAGTACTGATTAGACACAGGAAGTACTGATTAGACACAGGAAGTACTGATTAGACACAGGAAGTACTGATTAGACACAGGAAGTACTGATTAGACACAGGAAGTACTGATTAGACACAGGAAGTACTGATTAGACACAGGAAGTACTGATTAGACACAGGAAGTACTGATTAGACACAGGAAGTACTGATTAGACACAGGAAGTACTGATTAGACACAGGAAGTACTGATTAGACACAGGAAGTACTGATTAGACACAGGAAGTACTGATTAGACACAGGAAGTACTGATTAGACACAGGAAGTACTGATTAGACACAGGAAGTACTGATTAGACACAGGAAGTACTGATTAGACACAGGAAGTACTGATTAGACACAGGAAGTACTGATTAGACACAGGAAGTACTGATTAGACACAGGAAGTACTGATTAGACACAGGAAGTACTGATTAGACACAGGAAGTACTGATTAGACACAGGAAGTACTGATTAGACACAGGAAGTACTGATTAGACACAGGAAGTACTGATTAGACACAGGAAGTACTGATTAGACACAGGAAGTACTGATTAGACACAGGAAGTACTGATTAGACACAGGAAGTACTGATTAGACACAGGAAGTACTGATTAGACACAGGAAGTACTGATTAGACACAGGAAGTACTGATTAGACACAGGAAGTACTGATTAGACACAGGAAGTACTGATTAGACACAGGAAGTACTGATTAGACACAGGAAGTACTGATTAGACACAGGAAGTACTGATTAGACACAGGAAGTACTGATTAGACACAGGAAGTACTGATTAGACACAGGAAGTACTGATTAGACACAGGAAGTACTGATTAGACACAGGAAGTACTGATTAGACACAGGAAGTACTGATTAGACACAGGAAGTACTGATTAGACACAGGAAGTACTGATTAGACACAGGAAGTACTGATTAGACACAGGAAGTACTGATTAGACACAGGAAGTACTGATTAGACACAGGAAAGTACTGATTAGACACAGGAAGTACTGATTAGACACAGGAAGTACTGATTAGACACAGGAAGTACTGATTAGACACAGGAAGTACTGATTAGACACAGGAAGTACTGATTAGACACAGGAAGTACTGATTAGACACAGGAAGTACTGATTAGACACAGGAAGTACTGATTAGACACAGGAAGTACTGATTAGACACAGGAAGTACTGATTAGACACAGGAAGTACTGATTAGACACAGGAAGTACTGATTAGACACAGGAAGTACTGATTAGACACAGGAAGTACTGATTAGACACAGGAAGTACTGATTAGACACAGGAAGTACTGATTAGACACAGGAAGTACTGATTAGACACAGGAAGTACTGATTAGACACAGGAAGTACTGATTAGACACAGGAAGTACTGATTAGACACAGGAAGTACTGATTAGACACAGGAAGTACTGATTAGACACAGGAAGTACTGATTAGACACAGGAAGTACTGATTAGACACAGGAAGTACTGATTAGACACAGGAAGTACTGATTAGACACAGGAAGTACTGATTAGACACAGGAAGTACTGATTAGACACAGGAAGTACTGATTAGACACAGGAAGTACTGATTAGACACAGGAAGTACTGATTAGACACAGGAAGTACTGATTAGACACAGGAAGTACTGATTAGACACAGGAAGTACTGATTAGACACAGGAAGTACTGATTAGACACAGGAAGTACTGATTAGACACAGGAAGTACTGATTAGACACAGGAAGTACTGATTAGACACAGGAAGTACTGATTAGACACAGGAAGTACTGATTAGACACAGGAAGTACTGATTAGACACAGGAAGTACTGATTAGACACAGGAAGTACTGATTAGACACAGGAAGTACTGATTAGACACAGGAAGTACTGATTAGACACAGGAAGTACTGATTAGACACAGGAAGTACTGATTAGACACAGGAAGTACTGATTAGACACAGGAAGTACTGATTAGACACAGGAAGTACTGATTAGACACAGGAAGTACTGATTAGACACAGGAAGTACTGATTAGACACAGGAAGTACTGATTAGACACAGGAAGTACTGATTAGACACAGGAAGTACTGATTAGACACAGGAAGTACTGATTAGACACAGGAAGTACTGATTAGACACAGGAAGTACTGATTAGACACAGGAAGTACTGATTAGACACAGGAAGTACTGATTAGACACAGGAAGTACTGATTAGACACAGGAAGTACTGATTAGACACAGGAAGTACTGATTAGACACAGGAAGTACTGATTAGACACAGGAAGTACTGATTAGACACAGGAAGTACTGATTAGACACAGGAAGTACTGATTAGACACAGGAAGTACTGATTAGACACAGGAAGTACTGATTAGACACAGGAAGTACTGATTAGACACAGGAAGTACTGATTAGACACAGGAAGTACTGATTAGACACAGGAAGTACTGATTAGACACAGGAAGTACTGATTAGACACAGGAAGTACTGATTAGACACAGGAAGTACTGATTAGACACAGGAAGTACTGATTAGACACAGGAAGTACTGATTAGACACAGGAAGTACTGATTAGACACAGGAAGTACTGATTAGACACAGGAAGTACTGATTAGACACAGGAAGTACTGATTAGACACAGGAAGTACTGATTAGACACAGGAAGTACTGATTAGACACAGGAAGTACTGATTAGACACAGGAAGTACTGATTAGACACAGGAAGTACTGATTAGACACAGGAAGTACTGATTAGACACAGGAAGTACTGATTAGACACAGGAAGTACTGATTAGACACAGGAAGTACTGATTAGACACAGGAAGTACTGATTAGACACAGGAAGTACTGATTAGACACAGGAAGTACTGATTAGACACAGGAAGTACTGATTAGACACAGGAAGTACTGATTAGACACAGGAAGTACTGATTAGACACAGGAAGTACTGATTAGACACAGGAAGTACTGATTAGACACAGGAAGTACTGATTAGACACAGGAAGTACTGATTAGACACAGGAAGTACTGATTAGACACAGGAAGTACTGATTAGACACAGGAAGTACTGATTAGACACAGGAAGTACTGATTAGACACAGGAAGTACTGATTAGACACAGGAAGTACTGATTAGACACAGGAAGTACTGATTAGACACAGGAAGTACTGATTAGACACAGGAAGTACTGATTAGACACAGGAAGTACTGATTAGACACAGGAAGTACTGATTAGACACAGGAAGTACTGATTAGACACAGGAAGTACTGATTAGACACAGGAAGTACTGATTAGACACAGGAAGTACTGATTAGACACAGGAAGTACTGATTAGACACAGGAAGTACTGATTAGACACAGGAAGTACTGATTAGACACAGGAAGTACTGATTAGACACAGGAAGTACTGATTAGACACAGGAAGTACTGATTAGACACAGGAAGTACTGATTAGACACAGGAAGTACTGATTAGACACAGGAAGTACTGATTAGACACAGGAAGTACTGATTAGACACAGGAAGTACTGATTAGACACAGGAAGTACTGATTAGACACAGGAAGTACTGATTAGACACAGGAAGTACTGATTAGACACAGGAAGTACTGATTAGACACAGGAAGTACTGATTAGACACAGGAAGTACTGATTAGACACAGGAAGTACTGATTAGACACAGGAAGTACTGATTAGACACAGGAAGTACTGATTAGACACAGGAAGTACTGATTAGACACAGGAAGTACTGATTAGACACAGGAAGTACTGATTAGACACAGGAAGTACTGATTAGACACAGGAAGTACTGATTAGACACAGGAAGTACTGATTAGACACAGGAAGTACTGATTAGACACAGGAAGTACTGATTAGACACAGGAAGTACTGATTAGACACAGGAAGTACTGATTAGACACAGGAAGTACTGATTAGACACAGGAAGTACTGATTAGACACAGGAAGTACTGATTAGACACAGGAAGTACTGATTAGACACAGGAAGTACTGATTAGACACAGGAAGTACTGATTAGACACAGGAAGTACTGATTAGACACAGGAAGTACTGATTAGACACAGGAAGTACTGATTAGACACAGGAAGTACTGATTAGACACAGGAAGTACTGATTAGACACAGGAAGTACTGATTAGACACAGGAAGTACTGATTAGACACAGGAAGTACTGATTAGACACAGGAAGTACTGATTAGACACAGGAAGTACTGATTAGACACAGGAAGTACTGATTAGACACAGGAAGTACTGATTAGACACAGGAAGTACTGATTAGACACAGGAAGTACTGATTAGACACAGGAAGTACTGATTAGACACAGGAAGTACTGATTAGACACAGGAAGTACTGATTAGACACAGGAAGTACTGATTAGACACAGGAAGTACTGATTAGACACAGGAAGTACTGATTAGACACAGGAAGTACTGATTAGACACAGGAAGTACTGATTAGACACAGGAAGTACTGATTAGACACAGGAAGTACTGATTAGACACAGGAAGTACTGATTAGACACAGGAAGTACTGATTAGACACAGGAAGTACTGATTAGACACAGGAAGTACTGATTAGACACAGGAAGTACTGATTAGACACAGGAAGTACTGATTAGACACAGGAAGTACTGATTAGACACAGGAAGTACTGATTAGACACAGGAAGTACTGATTAGACACAGGAAGTACTGATTAGACACAGGAAGTACTGATTAGACACAGGAAGTACTGATTAGACACAGGAAGTACTGATTAGACACAGGAAGTACTGATTAGACACAGGAAGTACTGATTAGACACAGGAAGTACTGATTAGACACAGGAAGTACTGATTAGACACAGGAAGTACTGATTAGACACAGGAAGTACTGATTAGACACAGGAAGTACTGATTAGACACAGGAAGTACTGATTAGACACAGGAAGTACTGATTAGACACAGGAAGTACTGATTAGACACAGGAAGTACTGATTAGACACAGGAAGTACTGATTAGACACAGGAAGTACTGATTAGACACAGGAAGTACTGATTAGACACAGGAAGTACTGATTAGACACAGGAAGTACTGATTAGACACAGGAAGTACTGATTAGACACAGGAAGTACTGATTAGACACAGGAAGTACTGATTAGACACAGGAAGTACTGATTAGACACAGGAAGTACTGATTAGACACAGGAAGTACTGATTAGACACAGGAAGTACTGATTAGACACAGGAAGTACTGATTAGACACAGGAAGTACTGATTAGACACAGGAAGTACTGATTAGACACAGGAAGTACTGATTAGACACAGGAAGTACTGATTAGACACAGGAAGTACTGATTAGACACAGGAAGTACTGATTAGACACAGGAAGTACTGATTAGACACAGGAAGTACTGATTAGACACAGGAAGTACTGATTAGACACAGGAAGTACTGATTAGACACAGGAAGTACTGATTAGACACAGGAAGTACTGATTAGACACAGGAAGTACTGATTAGACACAGGAAGTACTGATTAGACACAGGAAGTACTGATTAGACACAGGAAGTACTGATTAGACACAGGAAGTACTGATTAGACACAGGAAGTACTGATTAGACACAGGAAGTACTGATTAGACACAGGAAGTACTGATTAGACACAGGAAGTACTGATTAGACACAGGAAGTACTGATTAGACACAGGAAGTACTGATTAGACACAGGAAGTACTGATTAGACACAGGAAGTACTGATTAGACACAGGAAGTACTGATTAGACACAGGAAGTACTGATTAGACACAGGAAGTACTGATTAGACACAGGAAGTACTGATTAGACACAGGAAGTACTGATTAGACACAGGAAGTACTGATTAGACACAGGAAGTACTGATTAGACACAGGAAGTACTGATTAGACACAGGAAGTACTGATTAGACACAGGAAGTACTGATTAGACACAGGAAGTACTGATTAGACACAGGAAGTACTGATTAGACACAGGAAGTACTGATTAGACACAGGAAGTACTGATTAGACACAGGAAGTACTGATTAGACACAGGAAGTACTGATTAGACACAGGAAGTACTGATTAGACACAGGAAGTACTGATTAGACACAGGAAGTACTGATTAGACACAGGAAGTACTGATTAGACACAGGAAGTACTGATTAGACACAGGAAGTACTGATTAGACACAGGAAGTACTGATTAGACACAGGAAGTACTGATTAGACACAGGAAGTACTGATTAGACACAGGAAGTACTGATTAGACACAGGAAGTACTGATTAGACACAGGAAGTACTGATTAGACACAGGAAGTACTGATTAGACACAGGAAGTACTGATTAGACACAGGAAGTACTGATTAGACACAGGAAGTACTGATTAGACACAGGAAGTACTGATTAGACACAGGAAGTACTGATTAGACACAGGAAGTACTGATTAGACACAGGAAGTACTGATTAGACACAGGAAGTACTGATTAGACACAGGAAGTACTGATTAGACACAGGAAGTACTGATTAGACACAGGAAGTACTGATTAGACACAGGAAGTACTGATTAGACACAGGAAGTACTGATTAGACACAGGAAGTACTGATTAGACACAGGAAGTACTGATTAGACACAGGAAGTACTGATTAGACACAGGAAGTACTGATTAGACACAGGAAGTACTGATTAGACACAGGAAGTACTGATTAGACACAGGAAGTACTGATTAGACACAGGAAGTACTGATTAGACACAGGAAGTACTGATTAGACACAGGAAGTACTGATTAGACACAGGAAGTACTGATTAGACACAGGAAGTACTGATTAGACACAGGAAGTACTGATTAGACACAGGAAGTACTGATTAGACACAGGAAGTACTGATTAGACACAGGAAGTACTGATTAGACACAGGAAGTACTGATTAGACACAGGAAGTACTGATTAGACACAGGAAGTACTGATTAGACACAGGAAGTACTGATTAGACACAGGAAGTACTGATTAGACACAGGAAGTACTGATTAGACACAGGAAGTACTGATTAGACACAGGAAGTACTGATTAGACACAGGAAGTACTGATTAGACACAGGAAGTACTGATTAGACACAGGAAGTACTGATTAGACACAGGAAGTACTGATTAGACACAGGAAGTACTGATTAGACACAGGAAGTACTGATTAGACACAGGAAGTACTGATTAGACACAGGAAGTACTGATTAGACACAGGAAGTACTGATTAGACACAGGAAGTACTGATTAGACACAGGAAGTACTGATTAGACACAGGAAGTACTGATTAGACACAGGAAGTACTGATTAGACACAGGAAGTACTGATTAGACACAGGAAGTACTGATTAGACACAGGAAGTACTGATTAGACACAGGAAGTACTGATTAGACACAGGAAGTACTGATTAGACACAGGAAGTACTGATTAGACACAGGAAGTACTGATTAGACACAGGAAGTACTGATTAGACACAGGAAGTACTGATTAGACACAGGAAGTACTGATTAGACACAGGAAGTACTGATTAGACACAGGAAGTACTGATTAGACACAGGAAGTACTGATTAGACACAGGAAGTACTGATTAGACACAGGAAGTACTGATTAGACACAGGAAGTACTGATTAGACACAGGAAGTACTGATTAGACACAGGAAGTACTGATTAGACACAGGAAGTACTGATTAGACACAGGAAGTACTGATTAGACACAGGAAGTACTGATTAGACACAGGAAGTACTGATTAGACACAGGAAGTACTGATTAGACACAGGAAGTACTGATTAGACACAGGAAGTACTGATTAGACACAGGAAGTACTGATTAGACACAGGAAGTACTGATTAGACACAGGAAGTACTGATTAGACACAGGAAGTACTGATTAGACACAGGAAGTACTGATTAGACACAGGAAGTACTGATTAGACACAGGAAGTACTGATTAGACACAGGAAGTACTGATTAGACACAGGAAGTACTGATTAGACACAGGAAGTACTGATTAGACACAGGAAGTACTGATTAGACACAGGAAGTACTGATTAGACACAGGAAGTACTGATTAGACACAGGAAGTACTGATTAGACACAGGAAGTACTGATTAGACACAGGAAGTACTGATTAGACACAGGAAGTACTGATTAGACACAGGAAGTACTGATTAGACACAGGAAGTACTGATTAGACACAGGAAGTACTGATTAGACACAGGAAGTACTGATTAGACACAGGAAGTACTGATTAGACACAGGAAGTACTGATTAGACACAGGAAGTACTGATTAGACACAGGAAGTACTGATTAGACACAGGAAGTACTGATTAGACACAGGAAGTACTGATTAGACACAGGAAGTACTGATTAGGAAGTACTGATTAGACACAGGAAGTACTGATTAGACACAGGAAGTACTGATTAGACACAGGAAGTACTGATTAGACACAGGAAGTACTGATTAGACACAGGAAGTACTGATTAGACACAGGAAGTACTGATTAGACACAGGAAGTACTGATTAGACACAGGAAGTACTGATTAGACACAGGAAGTACTGATTAGACACAGGAAGTACTGATTAGACACAGGAAGTACTGATTAGACACAGGAAGTACTGATTAGACACAGGAAGTACTGATTAGACACAGGAAGTACTGATTAGACACAGGAAGTACTGATTAGACACAGGAAGTACTGATTAGACACAGGAAGTACTGATTAGACACAGGAAGTACTGATTAGACACAGGAAGTACTGATTAGACACAGGAAGTACTGATTAGACACAGGAAGTACTGATTAGACACAGGAAGTACTGATTAGACACAGGAAGTACTGATTAGACACAGGAAGTACTGATTAGACACAGGAAGTACTGATTAGACACAGGAAGTACTGATTAGACACAGGAAGTACTGATTAGACACAGGAAGTACTGATTAGACACAGGAAGTACTGATTAGACACAGGAAGTACTGATTAGACACAGGAAGTACTGATTAGACACAGGAAGTACTGATTAGACACAGGAAGTACTGATTAGACACAGGAAGTACTGATTAGACACAGGAAGTACTGATTAGACACAGGAAGTACTGATTAGACACAGGAAGTACTGATTAGACACAGGAAGTACTGATTAGACACAGGAAGTACTGATTAGACACAGGAAGTACTGATTAGACACAGGAAGTACTGATTAGACACAGGAAGTACTGATTAGACACAGGAAGTACTGATTAGACACAGGAAGTACTGATTAGACACAGGAAGTACTGATTAGACACAGGAAGTACTGATTAGACACAGGAAGTACTGATTAGACACAGGAAGTACTGATTAGACACAGGAAGTACTGATTAGACACAGGAAGTACTGATTAGACACAGGAAGTACTGATTAGACACAGGAAGTACTGATTAGACACAGGAAGTACTGATTAGACACAGGAAGTACTGATTAGACACAGGAAGTACTGATTAGACACAGGAAGTACTGATTAGACACAGGAAGTACTGATTAGACACAGGAAGTACTGATTAGACACAGGAAGTACTGATTAGACACAGGAAGTACTGATTAGACACAGGAAGTACTGATTAGACACAGGAAGTACTGATTAGACACAGGAAGTACTGATTAGACACAGGAAGTACTGATTAGACACAGGAAGTACTGATTAGACACAGGAAGTACTGATTAGACACAGGAAGTACTGATTAGACACAGGAAGTACTGATTAGACACAGGAAGTACTGATTAGACACAGGAAGTACTGATTAGACACAGGAAGTACTGATTAGACACAGGAAGTACTGATTAGACACAGGAAGTACTGATTAGACACAGGAAGTACTGATTAGACACAGGAAGTACTGATTAGACACAGGAAGTACTGATTAGACACAGGAAGTACTGATTAGACACAGGAAGTACTGATTAGACACAGGAAGTACTGATTAGACACAGGAAGTACTGATTAGACACAGGAAGTACTGATTAGACACAGGAAGTACTGATTAGACACAGGAAGTACTGATTAGACACAGGAAGTACTGATTAGACACAGGAAGTACTGATTAGACACAGGAAGTACTGATTAGACACAGGAAGTACTGATTAGACACAGGAAGTACTGATTAGACACAGGAAGTACTGATTAGACACAGGAAGTACTGATTAGACACAGGAAGTACTGATTAGACACAGGAAGTACTGATTAGACACAGGAAGTACTGATTAGACACAGGAAGTACTGATTAGACACAGGAAGTACTGATTAGACACAGGAAGTACTGATTAGACACAGGAAGTACTGATTAGACACAGGAAGTACTGATTAGACACAGGAAGTACTGATTAGACACAGGAAGTACTGATTAGACACAGGAAGTACTGATTAGACACAGGAAGTACTGATTAGACACAGGAAGTACTGATTAGACACAGGAAGTACTGATTAGACACAGGAAGTACTGATTAGACACAGGAAGTACTGATTAGACACAGGAAGTACTGATTAGACACAGGAAGTACTGATTAGACACAGGAAGTACTGATTAGACACAGGAAGTACTGATTAGACACAGGAAGTACTGATTAGACACAGGAAGTACTGATTAGACACAGGAAGTACTGATTAGACACAGGAAGTACTGATTAGACACAGGAAGTACTGATTAGACACAGGAAGTACTGATTAGACACAGGAAGTACTGATTAGACACAGGAAGTACTGATTAGACACAGGAAGTACTGATTAGACACAGGAAGTACTGATTAGACACAGGAAGTACTGATTAGACACAGGAAGTACTGATTAGACACAGGAAGTACTGATTAGACACAGGAAGTACTGATTAGACACAGGAAGTACTGATTAGACACAGGAAGTACTGATTAGACACAGGAAGTACTGATTAGACACAGGAAGTACTGATTAGACACAGGAAGTACTGATTAGACACAGGAAGTACTGATTAGACACAGGAAGTACTGATTAGACACAGGAAGTACTGATTAGACACAGGAAGTACTGATTAGACACAGGAAGTACTGATTAGACACAGGAAGTACTGATTAGACACAGGAAGTACTGATTAGACACAGGAAGTACTGATTAGACACAGGAAGTACTGATTAGACACAGGAAGTACTGATTAGACACAGGAAGTACTGATTAGACACAGGAAGTACTGATTAGACACAGGAAGTACTGATTAGACACAGGAAGTACTGATTAGACACAGGAAGTACTGATTAGACACAGGAAGTACTGATTAGACACAGGAAGTACTGATTAGACACAGGAAGTACTGATTAGACACAGGAAGTACTGATTAGACACAGGAAGTACTGATTAGACACAGGAAGTACTGATTAGACACAGGAAGTACTGATTAGACACAGGAAGTACTGATTAGACACAGGAAGTACTGATTAGACACAGGAAGTACTGATTAGACACAGGAAGTACTGATTAGACACAGGAAGTACTGATTAGACACAGGAAGTACTGATTAGACACAGGAAGTACTGATTAGACACAGGAAGTACTGATTAGACACAGGAAGTACTGATTAGACACAGGAAGTACTGATTAGACACAGGAAGTACTGATTAGACACAGGAAGTACTGATTAGACACAGGAAGTACTGATTAGACACAGGAAGTACTGATTAGACACAGGAAGTACTGATTAGACACAGGAAGTACTGATTAGACACAGGAAGTACTGATTAGACACAGGAAGTACTGATTAGACACAGGAAGTACTGATTAGACACAGGAAGTACTGATTAGACACAGGAAGTACTGATTAGACACAGGAAGTACTGATTAGACACAGGAAGTACTGATTAGACACAGGAAGTACTGATTAGACACAGGAAGTACTGATTAGACACAGGAAGTACTGATTAGACACAGGAAGTACTGATTAGACACAGGAAGTACTGATTAGACACAGGAAGTACTGATTAGACACAGGAAGTACTGATTAGACACAGGAAGTACTGATTAGACACAGGAAGTACTGATTAGACACAGGAAGTACTGATTAGACACAGGAAGTACTGATTAGACACAGGAAGTACTGATTAGACACAGGAAGTACTGATTAGACACAGGAAGTACTGATTAGACACAGGAAGTACTGATTAGACACAGGAAGTACTGATTAGACACAGGAAGTACTGATTAGACACAGGAAGTACTGATTAGACACAGGAAGTACTGATTAGACACAGGAAGTACTGATTAGACACAGGAAGTACTGATTAGACACAGGAAGTACTGATTAGACACAGGAAGTACTGATTAGACACAGGAAGTACTGATTAGACACAGGAAGTACTGATTAGACACAGGAAGTACTGATTAGACACAGGAAGTACTGATTAGACACAGGAAGTACTGATTAGACACAGGAAGTACTGATTAGACACAGGAAGTACTGATTAGACACAGGAAGTACTGATTAGACACAGGAAGTACTGATTAGACACAGGAAGTACTGATTAGACACAGGAAGTACTGATTAGACACAGGAAGTACTGATTAGACACAGGAAGTACTGATTAGACACAGGAAGTACTGATTAGACACAGGAAGTACTGATTAGACACAGGAAGTACTGATTAGACACAGGAAGTACTGATTAGACACAGGAAGTACTGATTAGACACAGGAAGTACTGATTAGACACAGGAAGTACTGATTAGACACAGGAAGTACTGATTAGACACAGGAAGTACTGATTAGACACAGGAAGTACTGATTAGACACAGGAAGTACTGATTAGACACAGGAAGTACTGATTAGACACAGGAAGTACTGATTAGACACAGGAAGTACTGATTAGACACAGGAAGTACTGATTAGACACAGGAAGTACTGATTAGACACAGGAAGTACTGATTAGACACAGGAAGTACTGATTAGACACAGGAAGTACTGATTAGACACAGGAAGTACTGATTAGACACAGGAAGTACTGATTAGACACAGGAAGTACTGATTAGACACAGGAAGTACTGATTAGACACAGGAAGTACTGATTAGACACAGGAAGTACTGATTAGACACAGGAAGTACTGATTAGACACAGGAAGTACTGATTAGACACAGGAAGTACTGATTAGACACAGGAAGTACTGATTAGACACAGGAAGTACTGATTAGACACAGGAAGTACTGATTAGACACAGGAAGTACTGATTAGACACAGGAAGTACTGATTAGACACAGGAAGTACTGATTAGACACAGGAAGTACTGATTAGACACAGGAAGTACTGATTAGACACAGGAAGTACTGATTAGACACAGGAAGTACTGATTAGACACAGGAAGTACTGATTAGACACAGGAAGTACTGATTAGACACAGGAAGTACTGATTAGACACAGGAAGTACTGATTAGACACAGGAAGTACTGATTAGACACAGGAAGTACTGATTAGACACAGGAAGTACTGATTAGACACAGGAAGTACTGATTAGACACAGGAAGTACTGATTAGACACAGGAAGTACTGATTAGACACAGGAAGTACTGATTAGACACAGGAAGTACTGATTAGACACAGGAAGTACTGATTAGACACAGGAAGTACTGATTAGACACAGGAAGTACTGATTAGACACAGGAAGTACTGATTAGACACAGGAAGTACTGATTAGACACAGGAAGTACTGATTAGACACAGGAAGTACTGATTAGACACAGGAAGTACTGATTAGACACAGGAAGTACTGATTAGACACAGGAAGTACTGATTAGACACAGGAAGTACTGATTAGACACAGGAAGTACTGATTAGACACAGGAAGTACTGATTAGACACAGGAAGTACTGATTAGACACAGGAAGTACTGATTAGACACAGGAAGTACTGATTAGACACAGGAAGTACTGATTAGACACAGGAAGTACTGATTAGACACAGGAAGTACTGATTAGACACAGGAAGTACTGATTAGACACAGGAAGTACTGATTAGACACAGGAAGTACTGATTAGACACAGGAAGTACTGATTAGACACAGGAAGTACTGATTAGACACAGGAAGTACTGATTAGACACAGGAAGTACTGATTAGACACAGGAAGTACTGATTAGACACAGGAAGTACTGATTAGACACAGGAAGTACTGATTAGACACAGGAAGTACTGATTAGACACAGGAAGTACTGATTAGACACAGGAAGTACTGATTAGACACAGGAAGTACTGATTAGACACAGGAAGTACTGATTAGACACAGGAAGTACTGATTAGACACAGGAAGTACTGATTAGACACAGGAAGTACTGATTAGACACAGGAAGTACTGATTAGACACAGGAAGTACTGATTAGACACAGGAAGTACTGATTAGACACAGGAAGTACTGATTAGACACAGGAAGTACTGATTAGACACAGGAAGTACTGATTAGACACAGGAAGTACTGATTAGACACAGGAAGTACTGATTAGACACAGGAAGTACTGATTAGACACAGGAAGTACTGATTAGACACAGGAAGTACTGATTAGACACAGGAAGTACTGATTAGACACAGGAAGTACTGATTAGACACAGGAAGTACTGATTAGACACAGGAAGTACTGATTAGACACAGGAAGTACTGATTAGACACAGGAAGTACTGATTAGACACAGGAAGTACTGATTAGACACAGGAAGTACTGATTAGACACAGGAAGTACTGATTAGACACAGGAAGTACTGATTAGACACAGGAAGTACTGATTAGACACAGGAAGTACTGATTAGACACAGGAAGTACTGATTAGACACAGGAAGTACTGATTAGACACAGGAAGTACTGATTAGACACAGGAAGTACTGATTAGACACAGGAAGTACTGATTAGACACAGGAAGTACTGATTAGACACAGGAAGTACTGATTAGACACAGGAAGTACTGATTAGACACAGGAAGTACTGATTAGACACGGAAGTACTGATTAGACACAGGAAGTACTGATTAGACACAGGAAGTACTGATTAGACACAGGAAGTACTGATTAGACACAGGAAGTACTGATTAGACACAGGAAGTACTGATTAGACACAGGAAGTACTGATTAGACACAGGAAGTACTGATTAGACACAGGAAGTACTGATTAGACACAGGAAGTACTGATTAGACACAGGAAGTACTGATTAGACACAGGAAGTACTGATTAGACACAGGAAGTACTGATTAGACACAGGAAGTACTGATTAGACACAGGAAGTACTGATTAGACACAGGAAGTACTGATTAGACACAGGAAGTACTGATTAGACACAGGAAGTACTGATTAGACACAGGAAGTACTGATTAGACACAGGAAGTACTGATTAGACACAGGAAGTACTGATTAGACACAGGAAGTACTGATTAGACACAGGAAGTACTGATTAGACACAGGAAGTACTGATTAGACACAGGAAGTACTGATTAGACACAGGAAGTACTGATTAGACACAGGAAGTACTGATTAGACACAGGAAGTACTGATTAGACACAGGAAGTACTGATTAGACACAGGAAGTACTGATTAGACACAGGAAGTACTGATTAGACACAGGAAGTACTGATTAGACACAGGAAGTACTGATTAGACACAGGAAGTACTGATTAGACACAGGAAGTACTGATTAGACACAGGAAGTACTGATTAGACACAGGAAGTACTGATTAGACACAGGAAGTACTGATTAGACACAGGAAGTACTGATTAGACACAGGAAGTACTGATTAGACACAGGAAGTACTGATTAGACACAGGAAGTACTGATTAGACACAGGAAGTACTGATTAGACACAGGAAGTACTGATTAGACACAGGAAGTACTGATTAGACACAGGAAGTACTGATTAGACACAGGAAGTACTGATTAGACACAGGAAGTACTGATTAGACACAGGAAGTACTGATTAGACACAGGAAGTACTGATTAGACACAGGAAGTACTGATTAGACACAGGAAGTACTGATTAGACACAGGAAGTACTGATTAGACACAGGAAGTACTGATTAGACACAGGAAGTACTGATTAGACACAGGAAGTACTGATTAGACACAGGAAGTACTGATTAGACACAGGAAGTACTGATTAGACACAGGAAGTACTGATTAGACACAGGAAGTACTGATTAGACACAGGAAGTACTGATTAGACACAGGAAGTACTGATTAGACACAGGAAGTACTGATTAGACACAGGAAGTACTGATTAGACACAGGAAGTACTGATTAGACACAGGAAGTACTGATTAGACACAGGAAGTACTGATTAGACACAGGAAGTACTGATTAGACACAGGAAGTACTGATTAGACACAGGAAGTACTGATTAGACACAGGAAGTACTGATTAGACACAGGAAGTACTGATTAGACACAGGAAGTACTGATTAGACACAGGAAGTACTGATTAGACACAGGAAGTACTGATTAGACACAGGAAGTACTGATTAGACACAGGAAGTACTGATTAGACACAGGAAGTACTGATTAGACACAGGAAGTACTGATTAGACACAGGAAGTACTGATTAGACACAGGAAGTACTGATTAGACACAGGAAGTACTGATTAGACACAGGAAGTACTGATTAGACACAGGAAGTACTGATTAGACACAGGAAGTACTGATTAGACACAGGAAGTACTGATTAGACACAGGAAGTACTGATTAGACACAGGAAGTACTGATTAGACACAGGAAGTACTGATTAGACACAGGAAGTACTGATTAGACACAGGAAGTACTGATTAGACACAGGAAGTACTGATTAGACACAGGAAGTACTGATTAGACACAGGAAGTACTGATTAGACACAGGAAGTACTGATTAGACACAGGAAGTACTGATTAGACACGGAAGTACTGATTAGACACAGGAAGTACTGATTAGACACAGGAAGTACTGATTAGACACAGGAAGTACTGATTAGACACAGGAAGTACTGATTAGACACAGGAAGTACTGATTAGACACAGGAAGTACTGATTAGAACACAGGAAGTACTGATTAGACACAGGAAGTACTGATTAGACACAGGAAGTACTGATTAGACACAGGAAGTACTGATTAGACACAGGAAGTACTGATTAGACACAGGAAGTACTGATTAGACACAGGAAGTACTGATTAGACACAGGAAGTACTGATTAGACACAGGAAGTACTGATTAGACACAGGAAGTACTGATTAGACACAGGAAGTACTGATTAGACACAGGAAGTACTGATTAGACACAGGAAGTACTGATTAGACACAGGAAGTACTGATTAGACACAGGAAGTACTGATTAGACACAGGAAGTACTGATTAGACACAGGAAGTACTGATTAGACACAGGAAGTACTGATTAGACACAGGAAGTACTGATTAGACACAGGAAGTACTGATTAGACACAGGAAGTACTGATTAGACACAGGAAGTACTGATTAGACACAGGAAGTACTGATTAGACACAGGAAGTACTGATTAGACACAGGAAGTACTGATTAGACACAGGAAGTACTGATTAGACACAGGAAGTACTGATTAGACACAGGAAGTACTGATTAGACACAGGAAGTACTGATTAGACACAGGAAGTACTGATTAGAACACAGGAAGTACTGATTAGACACAGGAAGTACTGATTAGACACAGGAAGTACTGATTAGACACAGGAAGTACTGATTAGACACAGGAAGTACTGATTAGACACAGGAAGTACTGATTAGACACAGGAAGTACTGATTAGACACAGGAAGTACTGATTAGACACAGGAAGTACTGATTAGACACAGGAAGTACTGATTAGACACAGGAAGTACTGATTAGACACAGGAAGTACTGATTAGACACAGGAAGTACTGATTAGACACAGGAAGTACTGATTAGACACAGGAAGTACTGATTAGACACAGGAAGTACTGATTAGACACAGGAAGTACTGATTAGACACAGGAAGTACTGATTAGACACAGGAAGTACTGATTAGACACAGGAAGTACTGATTAGACACAGGAAGTACTGATTAGACACAGGAAGTACTGATTAGACACAGGAAGTACTGATTAGACACAGGAAGTACTGATTAGACACAGGAAGTACTGATTAGACACAGGAAGTACTGATTAGACAGGAAGTACTGATTAGACACAGGAAGTACTGATTAGACACAGGAAGTACTGATTAGACACAGGAAGTACTGATTAGACACAGGAAGTACTGATTAGACACAGGAAGTACTGATTAGACACAGGAAGTACTGATTAGACACAGGAAGTACTGATTAGACACAGGAAGTACTGATTAGACACAGGAAGTACTGATTAGACACAGGAAGTACTGATTAGACACAGGAAGTACTGATTAGACACAGGAAGTACTGATTAGACACAGGAAGTACTGATTAGACACAGGAAGTACTGATTAGACACAGGAAGTACTGATTAGACACAGGAAGTACTGATTAGACACAGGAAGTACTGATTAGACACAGGAAGTACTGATTAGACACAGGAAGTACTACTGATTAGACACAGGAAGTACTGATTAGACACAGGAAGTTACTGATTAGGACACAGGAAGTACTGATTAGACACAGGAAGTACTGATTAGACACAGGAAGTACTGATTAGACACAGGAAGTACTGATTAGACACCGGAAGTACTGATTAGACACAGGAAGTACTGATTAGACACAGGAAGTACTGATTAGACACAGAAGGAGTACTGATTAGACACAGGAAGTACTGATTAGACACAGGAAGTACTGATTAACAGGAAGTAGTGTCTAATCAGTACTGATCCACAGGAAGTCTGATTAGTTAGGAAGTACTGATTAAGACACAGGAGTACTGATTCACAGGAAGTACTGATTAGACACAGGGAAGTAGTATGATCTCAGTTACTAATACACAGGAGTACGATTAGACAGTACTTCCGGTGTACTAGAGCAGTATATTATGTCTAAATATTCAATGTGTCAGTACTTCCTGTGTCTAATCAGTACTTCATGTGAGTAACTCAGCTTCCTTGTGTGCCTAATTCAGTACTTCCTGTACTGTGTTAGTCAGTACTTCCTGTGTCTAATCAGTACTTCCTGTTGTCTAATCAGTACTTCCTGTGTCTAATCAGTAGTACTGTTGCTAATCAGTACTTCCTGTGTCTAATCAGTACTATGTGTCTAATCAGTACTTCTTGTGTCTAATCAGTACTATCCTGTGTCTAATCAAGCTTCCTGTGTCAGATACTTCCTGTGTCCTAATCAAGTACTTCATGTGTCTAATCAGTACTTCCTGTGTCTAATCCAGTACTTCCAAGAGACGTTCATGTGTCCTAATCAGTACTTCATGTGTCCTAATCAGTAACTTCCTGTTTCTCGATCCTGTGTCTAATCAGTACTTCCTGTGATCAAGTACTTCATGGGTCTAATCACTTCCTGTGTCCAACAGTACTTCCTGTGTCTAATCAGTAAGTGTCCTAATCAGTACTCCTGTGTCTATCAGAACTTCCTGTGTCCTAATCAGTACTTCCTGTGTCTAATTACTCTTGTGTCCTAATCAGTACTTCCTGTGTCTAATCAGTACTTTCTGTGTCTAATGTACTTCCTGATCAGTACTTCCTGTGTGTCTTCTAATAGTATTTCTGTCTAATCAGTAGCAGTAGGTCTAATCAGTACATCAGTACTTTCCTGTGGGTCTAATCAGTACTGGTACTAAATCAGTACTTCCTGTGATCAGTACTTCATGTGTCTAATCAGTATTTAACATCAGTACCCTGTGGTCTAATAGTACTTCCTGTGTCAAAAGTACTTCCTAATCAGTAGTTCTAATACTGGATCAGTACATCAGTGGAAGTCTGACTGTAGACTTCAGGCGTACTGCAGTATCTCTTCCTGTTTGTAAGCAGTCGAACATCAAGTTTCCTGTGTCTAATCAGCGGGTCGTTACCCCTGTGTCTAACAGTACTTCCTGGTCATCCAGTACTTCAGTAGCTGTGTCTAATTCAGTCACAACTGTGTCCAATCAGTTATCTGTGTCTAATCAGTACTTCCTGTGTCTAGTCAGTACTCACTGTGTCCTAATCTAGTAACTTCAGTACTTCCTGTGTCTAATCAGTAGTCTAATCAGTACTTCCGGTGTCTAATCAGTACTTCCTGTGTCTAATTCAGTACTTCCCGGTGGTCTAATCAGTACTTCCTGTGTCTAATCAGTACTTTCCTGTGTCTAATCATAGTCTAACTTCCTGTGTCTAATCAGTACTTCCTGTGTGTCTAATCAGTACTTCCTGTGTCTAATCAGTACTTCCTGTGTCTAATCAGTACTTCCTGTGTCTAATCAGTACTTCCTGTGGTCTAATCAGTATTCCTGTGTTAATCAGTACTTCCTGTGTCTAATCAGTACTTCAACTTCTGTTGTCTAATCAGTTACTTCGGTGTCCAATGTGTGTATTTCCTGTGTCTAATCAGTACTTCCTGTGTCTAATCAGTACTTCCTGTGTCTAATCAGTATCCTTCTGTGGCTAATTCAGTTCTTCCTGTGTCTAATCAGTACTTTCTGGTGTCTAATCAGTACTTCCTGTGTCTAATCAGTACTTCCTTGTGTCATCAGTCTTCCCAGTGTTAATCAGTACTTCCTGTGTCTAATCAAGTACTTCTGTGTCCTGTGTTAATCAGTACTCCTAATCAGTACTTCCTGTGTCTTATCAGTAAACAGTATTTCCTGTGTCTAATCAGTACTTCCTGTGTCTAATCAGTACTTATCTGTGTCTAATCAGTACTTTCCTTGTGTCCTAATCAGTACTTCTTGTCTAAGTAATCAGTTCTGTGTCTAATCAGTTACTTCCTGTGTCTAATCAGTGTCTAATCAGTACTTCCATGTGTCTAATCAGTAACTTATAATCAGTACCTGTGTCTATCAGTACTTCCTGTGTCTAATCAGTACTTCCGGTGTCTAATTACTTCCTGTGTCTAATCAGTACTTCCTGTGTCCTAATCAGTACTTCCTGTGTCTAATCAGTCCCTCCTGTGTCTAATCAGTACTTCCTGTGTCTAATCAGTACTTTCCTTGTCCTAATCAGTACTTCCTGTGTCTAATCAGTACTTCCTGTGTCTAATCAGTAACTTCCTGTGTCTAATCAGTACTTCCTTGTGTCTAATCAGTACTTCCTGTGTCTAATCAGTACTTCCTGGTGTCTAATCAGTAGTAACTTCCTGTGTCTAATCAGTATCAGTACTTCCTGTGTCTATCAGTACTTCCTGTGTCTAATCAGTACTTCCTGTGTCTAAATCAGTACTTCCTGTGTGTCTAATCAGCTACTTCCTGTGTCTAATCAGTACTTCCTGTGTCTAATCAGTACTTCTGTGTCTAATCAGTACTTCCTGTGTTCTAATCAGTACTTCCTGTGTCTAATCAGTACTTCCTGTGCTAATCAGTACTTCCTGTGTCTAATCAGTACTTTCCTGTGTCTAATCAGTACTTCTGTGTCTAATCAGTATCTTCCTGTGTCTAATCAGTACTTCCTGTGTCTCGCTTCCTGTTCTAATCAGTACTTCTGTGTCTAATCAGTACTTCTGTGTACCCTGTCTACTTCTGTGTCTAATCAGTACTTCCTGTGTCTAATCAGTACTTCCTGTGTCTAATCAGTACTTATTTCCTGTGTCTAATCAGTACTTCCTGTGTCTATATCAGTACTTCCTGTGTCTAATCAATCTAATCAGTACTGTCCTGTGTCTAAATCAGTACTTCCTGTGTCTAATCAGTACTTTCCTGTCTATGGTCTAATCAGTATTCTCCTTCCGTGTCTAATCACTTCGTACTTTCTTCAGTACTTCCTGTGTCTAAATCAGTACTTCCGTGTGTCTAATCAGTACTTCCTGTGTCTAATCAGTACTTGCTGTGTCTAATCAGTACTTCCTGTGTCTAATAGTATTCCTGTGGTCTAATCAGTACTGTTGTGTCTAATCAGTACTTTCAAGCACTTCCTGTGTCTAATCAGTACTTCCATGTGTCTAATCAGTACTTCCTGTGTCTAAATCAGTACTTCCTGTGTCTATAATCAGTACTTCCCTGTGTCTAATCAGTACTTCCTGTGTCTAATCAGTACTTCCTGTGTCTAAATTCAGTACGTGTTTTCTGTGTCCTAATCATGTACTTCCTGTGTCTAATCAGTACTTCCTTCGTAATACTTCCTGTGTCTAATCAGTACTTCCTGGTGTCTAATCAGTACTTCCTGTGTCCTAATCAGTACTTCCTGTGTCTAATCAGTAACTTCTTGTGTCTAATCAGTACTTCCTGTGTCCTAATCAGTACTTCCTTGTGTCTAATCAGTACTTTTTCAGTACTTGTGTCTAATCAGTACTTCCTGTGTCTAATCAAGTACTTCCTGTGTCTAATAAGTACTTCCTTCGAATGTGTCTAATCAGTACTTCCTGTGTCTAATCAGTACTTCAATTTGTCTAATCAAGTACTTCCTGTGTGGACCAATCAGTACTTCCTGATGTCTAATATAAAGCTTCCTCTGTCTAATCAGTACTTCCTGTGTCTAATCAGTACTTCCTGTATGTCTAATCAGTACTTCCTTGTCAGTAAACTTCCTGTTTTCTAATCAAGTACTTTCACTGTGTCTAATCAGTTACTTGCCTGTGTCTAATCAGTACTTTTCCTGTGTCCTAATCAGTACTTCTTCCTGTGTCTCCCCCCCAATCAGTACTTCCTGTGTACTTCGGTGTTATATAATCAGTACTTTTGTGTCTAATCAGTACTTCCTGTGTCAGTATCTTGTGTCTAATTCCTGCGTCTCAGTACTTCTGTCTATGTCATATTAATTCAGCAGCTTTTCCTATGTTAATCAGTACTTCCTGTGTCTAATCAGTACTTCATGTGTCTAATCATGTTACTTCCTGTCAGTCCAACTCCGGATTTGTCCATCAGTACTTTCCTGTGTCTAAATCAGTACTTCCTGTGTTTCTAATCAGTACTTCCTGTGTCTAATCAGTACTTCCTGTGTCTATGTACTTCCTGTGTCCTCAGTACTCCGTCTAACTTCCTGTGTCATCAGTTACTTTACTTCCTGTGTCTAATCAGTACTTCCTAATGTCTAATCAGTACTTCTTGTGTCTAATCAGTACTTCCTGATGTCTAATCAGTACTTCATGGTCTCTCTTTTCCTTGTGGCGGGGTCTAATCAGTATTCTGTGTCTTCCGGTGTCTAATCTTTCCGGGTGTATTCAGTACTTCCTGTGTCTAATCAGTACTTCCTGTGTCTAATCACTTCCTGTGTCTCTAATACTCCTGTGTCTAATTCAGTACTTCTTGTGGTCTAATCAGTGCCTACTTCCTGTGTCTAAATCAGTATGTCCTGTGCCATAATCAAGTATGTGTCAGTTACTTTCCTGTGTTTAAATCAGTACTTCCTGTGATCTAATCACTTCCTGTGGTAACGGTTCTTAAATCAGTATGTGTCTAATCAGATTACTTTCCTGTCTAAAGTCTTAACTTCGTACTTCTCTGTCTAATCAGTAACTATCCTACTTCCCTGGTGTCTAATCATAGTAACTTCCTCCTGTGTATTCTATCATGTACTTTCCTTGTGTCTTCAGTATCATTTTGTATTCTCTGTCTAATCAGTTTTCTCTGTCTAATAGTACTTCCTCTTTCTTTGTGTCCAATCAGTACTTCCTGTCGTCTAATCAGTACTTCCTCTGTCTAATCAGTAACTTCCTGTCTTCCTTTGTGTCTATCAGTACTTCCTGTCTCAAATCAAGTTCCTGTCTAATCAGTAAATTCTGTGTCTAAATCAATCAGTGACATATATCACTTCCTGTGTCTAATCAGTACTTGCTGTGTCTTCCTATCAGTTACTCCTGTGTCCTAATCAGTACTTCCTGTGTCTAATCATCAGTTACTTCCTGTGTCTAATCAGTACTTCCTGTGTCCAATCAGTACATTATTGTGTCTGAGGCAATTCCTCACTTGCCTGGTGTCTAATCAGTCTTTCAGTACAGACATGTTCTAATCAGTACTTCTGTGTCTAATCAGTATTCCTGTTCTAAATCGTAAACTTCCTGTCTAATCAGACTTCCTGTGTCTAATCAGTACTTCCTGTGTCTAATCAGTATTCAATGTGTCTAATCAGTACTTCCTGTGTCTAATCCTTGTCTAATCAGTACTTCCCTGTGTCTGTCTGTGTCCTAATCAGTACACTTCATGTCTAATCAGTACTTCCTGTGTCTAATCAGTACTTCCTGTGTATAATCAGTACTTCAGTACTTCTTTGTGTGTCTAATCAGTACTTCCTGTGTCAATCAGTACTTCCTGTGTCTAATCAGTACTTCCTTGATGTACTTCTAATGTAACAGTAACTCCCTGTGTCTAATAGTACTTCCTGTGTCTAATCAGTACCTTCCTGTGTCTATCATCACTTCCTGTAAACTTACTAATCCTGTGTCCTAATCAGTAACTTCCTGTGTCTAATTCTACTTCCTGTGATCAGTACTTCCTATGTGTCGATTCTAAGTACTTCCGTTGTGTGTCTCTAAATCAGCGTTCCTGTGTCTAATCACTACTTGCAGTAAACTAATTTCCTGTACTTCCTGTCTAATCAGTAATATTCCTGTGGTCTATCAGTACTTCCTTGTGTTGTCTAATCAGTACTTCCTGTGTCTAACTTCAAAAGTAGTAACTTCTACTCCATCAGATAAACTTCCTGTACTCTTCTTCTAAATCAGTACTTCCTGTGTCTAATCAGTACTTCCTAATAAACCTGTGTCCTGTGTAATCAGTACTGTATGATTCCATGTGTACTGCGAATCAGTACTTCCTGTGTCTAATCAGTCTAACTACTTCCCTGTGTCTAATCAGTACTTACTGTGTCTCACTTCCTGTGTCCAAAACAGTACTTCCTGTGTCAGTATCTAATCAGTACTGTCCTGTGTGTCTTTTCTGTGTCTAATCAGTACTTCCTGTTCTAATCACTTTCCTGTGTACTAATCAGTACTGTGTCTAATCATGTACTTCTACATCCTGTGTCTAATCAGTACTTCCTATGTCTAATCAGTACTTTCCATGTGTCTTAATCACTTCCTGTTTCGTACTTCTGTGTCTAATCAGTAACTTCCTGTTTCCTGTGTGCTGTGATCTAATCAGTACTTCCTGTGTCTAATCAGTACTTCCTGTGTCTAATCAGTACTGTTCTTCAGTGTCTAATTCAGTACTTCCTTGTGTCTAATCAGTACTTCCTGTGTCCTAATCAGTACTTCCTGTGTCTAAATCAGTACTTCCTGTGTCTAAAAACTGTCCTAGTGTCCAAAACCAGTACTTCCTCCTAATCAGTACTTCCTGTGTCCTATGCCTCTATCAGTACTTCTGTGTCTAAATCAGTACTTCCTGTGTCTAATCAGTACTTCCTGTGCACTTCTAATGTCAGTAGTCTTGTTCGTCTTCCTGTGTCTAATCAGTACTTCCTGTGTCTAATCAGTACTTCTAATTCAGTCTAATCAGTGACTTCTGTGTCTAAAAAAGTACCTTTCCCTGTGTCTAATAGTTTCTGTGTCTAACTCTCTTGTGTCCTGTTTCCAATCAGTACTTCCTGTGTCTAATCAGTAACTTCCTGTGTCTGTGTGTCTAATCAACTTTCCTGTGTCTACTTCCTGTGTCTAATCAGTATTGTGCCTAATTCCTGTGTCTAATCAGATGATTGTCCTGGCGTCTAAATCAGTCTACTTCCTGTGTCTAGTATCAGTAACTTCCTGTGTCTATCAGTACTTCCTGTGTCTAATCAGTACTTCCTGTGTCTAATCAGTACGTGTTTTAATGTACTTCCTGTCTAATCACTTCCTGTGTCCCGACTTTATGTCTAATCACTTCCTGTGTACTTTCCTGTGTCATGTGTTATCAGTACTTCCTGTGTCTTAATGTAAGTCAGTATTTCCTAATGTGTCTAATCAGTACTTCCTGTGTCTAATCAGTACTTCCTGTGTTCCAATCCGTTCTAATCAATACTTCCTGGTCTAATCAGTACTTCCTGGTGTCTAATCCAGTACTTCCTGTGTCTAATCAGTACTTCCTGTGTCTAATCAGTACTTCCTGTGTCTAATCAGTACTTCCTGTGTCTATTTCCTGTGTTTCTATCAGTTACTTCCGTGTGTCTAATACAGTAACTATCCTGTGATCTAATACGAGTACTCCTGTGTCTCCAGTGTTTAATCACTTCCTGTGTTCTAATCAGTACTTTCCTGTGTCCAATCAGTACTTCCTGTGTCTAATCAGTACTTCCTGTGTCTATCAGTACTTCCTGTGTTCTAAAATCAGTACTTCTTTGCGTCTTACATGTGTAATCCAGTACTTCCTGTGTCTAATCAGTACTTCAGTACTGTGTCTAATCAGTACTTCCTGTACTATCCTGTTTCTAAACAGTACTTCCTCTGGGTCTATCAGTACTTTTCCCAGATACTGTGTGTCTAATCAGTACTTCCTGAGTGTCTAAATCAGTACTTACTCCTGTCTACTTCTGTGTGAATCAGTACTTCCTGTGTCTAATCAGATACTTCATTCCTAGGTGTGTCTAATCAGGTACTTCCTGTGTCTAATCAGTACTTCAACTTTCTTGTGTTCTAAATCAGTACTCCTGTGATAGTTCTCTATCAGTACTTCTTCCGGTGTCTAATCAGTACTTCCTGTGTGATATAATCAGTACTTCCTTGTGTCTAAATCGTACTTCCTGTTTCTAATCAGTACTTCCTTGTGTCTCATGTTTACTTTCCTATGTCTAATCAGTACTTCCTGTGTCTAATCAGTACTTCCTTTCTAATGTACTCCTGTTCTAATCAGACTCCTGTTTTCTAATCAGTACTTCCTGTGTCCAATCAGTACTTCCTGTCTAAATCAGTACTTCCTGTGTCGAATCAGTCAGTCTTCCTGTGTCTAATCAATAGTACTTACTTCCTGTGTCTAATCAGGGACTTTTCCTTGTTCTAATCAGTACTTATGTGTCTAATCAGACTTCCAGTGTTTAATCAGTACTTCTTGTGTCCAATCAGTACTTCCTGGCTTAAATCAGTACTTCCTGTGTCTAATCAGTACTCCATGTGTCTAATCAGTACTTCATGTGTCGTAATCAGTACTTTCATGTGTCTAACAGTACTCCTGTGTCTAGTCAGTCTTCCTGTGTCCAAACAGTACTTTCCTGTGTCCAATCAGTAACTTCCTGTGTTCTAATCAGTATTCCTGTGTCTAATCAGTACTTTCTCGTGGCTCTCATATCAGTACTTTCTAGTGTCTAATCAGTACTTTCCTGAGATCTAGATCGTCTCCTGTGTCTAAATTCAGTACTATCCTTGTGTCGCCTAAATGCCTCAGTACCTCTTCCTGTATGTCCAACTCACATACTATTCCCTGTGTCCTAATCATGGAATTTCTGGTCTGAATCAGTACTTCTTTGTGGTGCGTATCAGTAAACTTATCCTGTGTGTAATCAGTACTTCCCGTGTGTCTAATGCAGTCTACTTCCTTTGTGTCTAATCAGTACTGTATCCTTTCCTAATCAGTACTTCAACTGTAGTCTTAAAATCAGTTCACTTCTGTGTCTAATCAAGTACTTTCCTTGTTGTCTAATCAGATACTATTGCTTTGCTGTCTATATATCAGTAATATATCTCTATTGTCTAATTCCAACCACTCCTGTGTCTAATCAGAAGTCCTGGCGTATAAACAAGTACTTCCTGTGTCTAATCCAGTACTTCCTGTGTTCAATCAGTAGCTCGTGCCTGTGACTCCAATCAAGTTTTTCCTGTGTCTAAATCAGGACTCTGTGTCTAATCAGTAACTTCTTTGTGTCTAATCAGTAGCTTCATGTGTCTAATCAAGTACTTCCTGTGTCTAATCAGTACTTCCTGTGTCTAGACAAGTACTTCTCTCGTGTCCAATCAGTAACTTCCTGTTCAATCTAGTACTTCCATGTGTCTATATCAGTACTTTTCATGTGTGGTCTAATTCAGTACTTCCTGTGTCTAATCAGTTACTTCCTGTGTCTAATCACTACTTCCAATGTGTCTAAATCAGTAACTTCCTAGTGGTATAAATCGAGTATATTCCTGTGTCTAATCAGTAACTTCCTGTTGTCTAATCAGTATTCTACTCTCTTGTGTCTATATCAGTACTTTCGTGTCCTAATCAGTACTTTCTGTGTCTAATCAGTAACTCTTCTGTGTCTAATCAGTAACTTTCATGTGTCGTAATCAGTTTACTTCTGTGTTCTAGTCTAGTTACTTCCGGTGTCTAATCAGTACTTCTTGTGTGCTAAATCAGTACTTTCTATTTCACTCGTGTCTAATCCAGTACTTCCGGTTTCTAAATCAGTAACTATCCGTGTGTCCAATCAGTAATCTTTCCTGTGTCCCAATCAGTAACATCATGTTTGTCTAAATCAGTACTTCCTCGCGTGTCTTACTTTAGTACTCCTGTGTCTAATGCAGTAACTTAACTGTGTCTAAACAGTAACTTCCTGTGATCTAATCAGTACTTCCTGTGTCTAATCAGTAATTCCTGTGTTTATAATCAGTTCCTGTGTCTAATCAGTACTTCCTGTGTCTATCAGGTACTTTCTGTTGTCATCAGGTAACTTTCCTCTGTCTAATCAGTACGTGGTCCTGTGTCTACTCAGTACTTCCTGTTGTCTAATCAGTAACTTTCCTCTTTAATCAGTACTTCCTGTGTCTAATCAGTACTTCCTGCGTCTAAACAGTACTTCCTCTGGGTCTATCAGTACTTCCCTCTGTCTAATCAGTACTTCCTGTGTCTAATCAGTACTTCCTCTGTCAAATCAGTACTTCCTGTTTCCTAATCAGTACGTTTTATCTTCCCCTGATTGTTCTAATAAAGTTAAATTATCACCTTGAAGTATCTAATCAGCACTTCCCTATGTCTTTAAACAGTATACTTTTCCTGGTACATAATTCAGTTATACTTTCCTCGCTCATCCAATAATCAGTACTATCTCTGTCTAATTTCAGATAACTTCTTCTCTGTCACTAATACAGTTACATTTCCATGTGTCTAACTTTACTTCCACTAGTGTCTTACATCATATTTACTATTTCCCCATGTGTCTAATCAGTTTCTAGGTGTTACGCTAATATCCAGCACTTCCGGGTCTAATCAGTTACTTCCCCTGTGTCTAATCATTGATTTTACTTTCCTGTTGTCTAATCAGTACTTCCTGTGTCTTATCAGTACTTCTGTGCTACTAATCTATTCAGTTTAACTTCCTTGTGTTATATCAGTATTATCCTTTGTATTGTTCTAAAATCATTTAATCTACCCTGTGTTAATCATACTTCCTCTCGTCTTATAAATCTCTAGTAACTTATCCTCTGTCTTAAATACAGTATTTATTTTGTGTCCTATACCCAGATCACTTACATGTTGCTGCTTAATCAGATAATTTGTGTCTATCAAGTAACTTTCCTGATTGATCTAATTCGAATGTTCTTCACTAGTTGTCTTAATTCAGCTACATCAATCCTGTTAGTTATTCAGATTACTTCCTTGATGTCTTAAACTCAGTACTTTCC
>JAJSRW010002153.1:0-38380 GCA_022414725.1 Microglena sp. YARC | reverse complement strand
AAAAAGAGAAGATCTGATTTGACAAATAATGCTCGAGGTTGCAGTACTTAATTGAACCAAGTCAGGATGTATAGTATGGATTGACGTTGCCAATGTGAACAACTGATAAGTTTAGGAAATTTTTTTTGCTCCAACATGATCAATTCATGTTTTTATATAAACTAGGTTATTTGTTTACATCTAGAAAAGTCATATGTGAGTTTTTGTTCACCCCCTATTCAAAGTGTCTTACGGTTGTGTCTTGGGGTTTTACATGACAATGCTGAACGTGATGCTACTGTTTCATATCAGCGTACCCGTCCCTGGTTTGTAGCTGGGTTATACTTGTTTAGAATGCTCCATGTGAATAGATTTGATTGATGCCAAATCAATGCAGTTCCATATGAGTCGTACATCGGCACAAGGTTTGCATTGTAAACGTGTCCTTTAGTTTGGGATTTGTGGCTTATACTGTAAACCAGTTCATGGTTTGTAGCTGGGTTTGGCTTGTACATTCATGTAATTAATACTTCATCCAATCAATCTCAATGGTTTGTCTGGGTTGTCTTGTACGCATGTTCGCACGTGAATAGTATAATGGGTTATGCCCACATAGTCAGTCACTGTTTGTCTGGGTTATTTATGAATGAAAATTGTAATAGTGAATGTTTTTAATTTTGTGGTATAAATAATCACGGCCATGGTTTTACTATTTTATACTGTCTATGTCGAGTGATGTTAAGGTTTATACATAAAACTCATAACCAGTAACCCCGGTTTGTCACCGGGTTGTCTGTATAATAATGTCTGTGTGATGTTGTGATCAGCTAATTGATTACAGTTCCTACGGTTTGTCTGGGTTATTTTGTATAATGCTAATGTACAGATAAGCTGAGGATTCCGCACAAAGCTGATTAAGACATCACCTGTTTGTCTGAGGTTGTCTGTAACTAATTCCCATGTAAACAAGTATTGTAGAACTCCCATGTACCCAGTCCATTTGGTCTTCTACGCATTTGAATACTGTTCATTCATTGTTTTCTGATTTCTGTTGAGATACGAATTCATAGTTTTTTTTTCTATTTTGTAATATGTTTGCTAATACTATGGCAATGATTACTTTACTTATTTAAACGTTTTCTGGATCTTTTTTCGATTCCAAATCATGTTATTTGTTCATCATGCGACTTTAAAATAAGTTTACAAGGATTAAAATGCAAATTTTTGAGAGAAGTGAGAGTACACTATGAATATATCCAATACATGACTGAAATGATTAATTTGGTTCCACCAAGAGCAAGCATTAGATAGTATCGAATATGGCAAGACTGGACTGGTTGGCCAACGTATATTTCAAAGTGTTCAAACAATAAATGCAATCCGAGTTTTGATGAGTTTTGCCAAAACTATGAGATCAGAAATTGAACCGGTTTTAAAATGCCAATAGAAGACAGTTAGGAATCCAAACAGGATGAAGCAGTAGAAGAATACGATCGACTGGCTACAAGTCGCGTGATGTAGAGACAGTTAAAGCCTCTCCCACCACCACAACAACAAAGAAGAATTTGAATAAGGATAATTAGTGAACGCGGAAGAGAGTGCGAAATGAAGTTGTGAAGACATACATCAAATATTCCAATGACATTGGGGAAAAAAAGATTTAGATTGATATTAAGATTGACGGAACGTGATAAATTTAATAAAATATTTAATAAACTACAATGTATGCGTATTTACATGATTGTCGGGTAAACGAACATTCATGCGTTCGTAACAAAACCATCGATCTCATAATCGAGAAAACGACTCAGAAGTCATTGTATTACGTAATACGTATCGTACTGCATATTCGGGTTGCATTTGGAGGTTCTGGTGTTGGAGTTGTTCCATAGTTGCTGAAATAGATCTTTGAAGACTGGCTGGATAGATGTCTTTAATTTATTAGTATGTACAAACAGTTGTGTAGAAAGTAATGCTCGGTTATCGCTTAAATTAAAGCAGGTCCATGTTTTGTCATGTTTATTATTCTTTACAATATTCCATGTGATGTTGGAATTTATAACTTCTATAACATACCGATTCCATGGATTTTGCTTCTGTTTATCAATAACATAACAACCACGTAGAAACTGTGGGTTTGTACTAGGATATAATACAATGCACCACTGAATTATGCTACTGTATTCCGTCTTGTACTACCTGATCCCACAATGATAGTATGGGGTTCCTACTCAGTCCATAAGTAACATACCACTTAGCCATGGTCTTTACTGGGTTGATCTAGTATAAACAAAGTCCCATGATTATACAACTTTTGTTCGACTATTGATACAGTCCACGGGCTTTTTTATTTTTAATTTGTTTAGATGTATTGTATCATATAATGTGAATGTTTTGTTTCAGGCTTAAGAAATACAGTACCATGGATTTGTTTGAGTTTTTCGTACACATGTCCCATGTGATCAGTGTTTTAGTTAAGCTGCTTAAGAAATTCAGTCTATGGTTTATCTGGATTAGTTTGTACATGCTTCATTGTGATGTTGGGAGTTTACCATTATCCAACGCAAAATCAAACCATGGTATATAGATCTGATGGTAGTCTTATGTACAGCATGATCATTGTAGATTTTGAGGCAACTAATGAATAAAAGATACACAGCTTTCTATAAAAGGTTTGCTATAGGGTAAGCTTGAAATATATCACATGTAATAGTTTTTGGTTATGTTAAGAATAAGTACCATGGTTTGGTCGGATTATGGCTTGTCTAATTTGCCAAGTCTTAGAATGTTATGGTTACATGTTAAAATTCCAGTACATTTAAATTGATCTGGCTTCTCAATAAATAATTAATGTTGATAGATTGGGCGTTACTAATAGTATCGCCAGTCCATAGTTATATTTTGAGGTTGTTGGCATTATACAACTGCAATCATTTGATAATATTAGGGTTTGTGCTTAATCAATAGCCAGTCCAATATTTGTCTGGTGTATGTTTGTAAATACATGTGTATCTCCCATCGACCTTATCACTCTTTGTTCCAACTTCTAAGGTTTTTCCAGTTACATTTGTGTTCTGCGCAATTTATTGAATCGTTTCGTTTATGTGTTTGTGGTATTTCCGATACGAGTGACCGACATCATATTTCATTCTATGTATTATGTGAATGGTTGTGAATACTTTGAATGAATGACTTTCTTTATTTTTTTTTATGTTTTTTGTGTATTTATTTTTCCTTTTAAGCCTCCTACTAATTTGTATCGATATTACAAGAAGACTTCCATTCAATCATAGAATCACCATTACACAATACCGGATGAAGTTGTTATTTCTACTGATGAATTAACCGATCATATATTGAGGGTCTCAAATGGGAAGAATGCAAATGTTTTTTGGGGATTAAGTTCTAATCATGTTTCACCCATGGGATGTGGATACTCGCAAAATCCTGACAAGGCATGGATTGGATTTTGTTTGAGCAGAAAACAGATCATTACGTGGGAGATTGTGCAAGCAACCTCGATATCCATGGATTGGGGTGGGTTATAGCATAGAATCTCAACTCAGGAATTGTACTCACAATCATGATAAATGTGGGATTGGTATTGGTTAAGTAGAAATCATGCACTCCGTTTGTATGGCGTTGAGTTACCCAGACAGCAAAATGGAGTTCATTTATTGGTTGAGTAGCAAACCGAGTATTACTTGGGGCGACGTACAATCCAACCCAGATAAACATGGGATTGGAATATGTGTGGAGCAAAATCCTAACATGCGTGGGATATTGTACAAACTCAACCACACACAACATGGAAATGGATAGGATTAAGCATGAACCCTAATATCACAATGGACATTAGTACAGAACAACCAGATAAACATGGGGACTGGTATGACTTAGTAGGAACCAACATTACGTGGGATATTGTACAGAACAACCCAGATAAACGCATGGGATTGGATGGTATAAGCGTTGATTCGACGTCACTAATGACTTGTAGCTCCAGTAGCAGATAAACCGTGGAATTGGTATTATATCAGTACAAACCGATCGCTACGTGGGAAATAGTACAAGCAACCTAGGGAAATCGTGGGATTGCGCGGGGTTGAGTAGAAACCCAACATCACGTTGAATTGTACGAGAAAACCAGATGAGCATGGGATTGGCATGATTGAGCACAAATCCCAACATGTTAATTAGCGACAAGACATTTGTGGATAGTGAAAAGACGTGAAGCAGCTATAAAGATACAAAAAGTTGGAGACCATGTAATACAACCTAGGTATCTAGTGTGTCGGAGTAGACTCTTGAAAGAGTATAATGGAACTCATTAGGTAGGGGTTCGACCCCTTCAGAATTATTAGAGAATATAATGGAATAACAGGGTTTTCAGAGCGGAGAAAGATTATTAGAGTATTATTATATTGCAAACGCCTGTGTCAGATGGTAAATATATTTGAGTTCGCATCAATTGCCCCCAATCCTATGGTTTTATCGGGGTTTTGTTTGAACAATGTCAAAGGTGATGCTCAATATACACAATTGGTATTATTCTGTTTCCTTGGCCACTCAACGCTTCCAGTTCCATGTTTAATCCGGGTTCGCTTGCCACAATTCGAATGTGATGTTTGGATATCAACCAATCCCAAAAGTAGATTAGTGATTTTAGGTCCTGTCCACAATATTTTACAATCCCCAAATGTAATCCATGGTTCCCATTTTATCCGGGTTCGCTTTGGGTTTTCCTTGAACAATGTCAAATGTGATGTTGGGATTACACTTCATGCTCTTATCCACAACCATCCATGGTTTATCCGGATTGAGCTTGCACAATGTCCACGTTACGGTTGATTTTAATCTTTTACTTATGCCCCAATGCCATGCCAGTTCCCATGGTTTATCTGGATATGTCTATTGTCTCGACCAATATCATGTTTAGACCTTTGTTCGAACTCAACGTGTACCAATCCCATTTGTGTTGATTGGATTTGACTCAGTCCATCCCAATCTCATGTATTTCTTCTGTAGATATGGACGAATTCATTATTCTACGTTTTATATGATTGGTTGCACAATGTTTATATTATAATTGTTTTGTATAATGTAAACAGAATTGTATTATTAGTATAAATATTGTTCTGATATGAATACCATCAATGGTTTTGCAAAATATTTTTACTAAAACGCCGGTGTATTCTTTTTTCCTTTAGCCTTATACAAAGGTATATAAAGGTAGTAAGTGTGAACGATAATTGTCCATGTGGAAAAAACATATTTGGTGACCGAATGAGCACTATAAAAAAGAAGTTTTTCTTCTTTTTTTTTTTTTTTTTTTTTTTTGTTTTTCTCCGTTCTTACATCCGTTCAACCTCCACTTTACAGATACGAGTAGATCTCTCTCAGATATCGTATGGGAATGCAGACAGAGCTCGTTAGATTCATGAAAGACCAAGCCCTGGTCATGTTGTCAGCGCCTCATCTTTGTTGCCTTTTGCAATGTAGTTGTTGTCCATTTCACGTTCCATGAAACAGTTCCGTTCATCGTGTCATGGCCGTCAAACCGCATCCAATAACTCTGCGACCATTGGGTTAACCACCCAAATTCCTGCGGTTTGTCGGAATGTTGGCGTAGAATGCACGGGTCAAGATCTTCATCTCATGCAGATCATTGCCACATTGTGTAGCGATATATCAGTTGACAGAAAGGTCTGAGCGTCAACCCAATCTGTCATGTGGCTTTCTGTCATGTGGCTTTCTGTCATGTGGCTTTCATTGTCTCGTTGCGCAGGGCGTGGTTTCGTGTCTGCCATGTGGCTTTATTGTCTTCCATGTGACTTTCATTGTATTGTTTGTCTTGTCTTGAAATAGTAAATGACCGACCCCTTTTATTACTATTTCAATTTTTTTTCACAATAGCATGTTTTTCCTATTAAGTATTATACACGACCTCGTCGTACAATTTCTTTAAGCCATTGTGAATTTCTTCTGTTTTTTGTCCTGTAAGTTGGCGGTTTGTACCGAACACCTCAGTATAGATTGCAATATGTCAACTAATGCTGAAACAGATGAAGAATGCGTGGTCAACATCTCCGTAATTCAAAGTATATCAGACCACATGGGAAAGAGATCAATGGCGGGTATGGATAAATAATATTTTTATAAATATTTGACCATAACTCCCTCAGAGTATACACCGCACGATGAGTATATGTTTTCTTTAAGTCCAATTTTTATTTTTACAACCTGTGTATTTTTGAATAACTTTTGCTGCAAGTGTCTCCTAATAATTTTGTAAATGTCCGTGTCCGAAAGTAAATTTTTTTATTAATAATTTACCGTCCCATGGTTTTGTCAATGTTATTTTCTACAATATTCCATGTGATGTTGGGGTAATGGAGGACCGCTTCCATTTTTTAGGGATGCTGAACGGGACGCCAGTATACGGGAAATGTTTCAATTTGAGACCAGTGATAAGCTCCAATGAACGTGCTGCCCATCAATTCGTATGTGCATGCTTTTCTACTAATTCAGGCACATGTTTAACTACCATCAACCTTCAAATTCACGTTCTATCTGGCTATGGTTAATACTCGTTTTCAGGTCAGCACGACGTGCGCGCAAATGAAAAACGCCGGATACTATTCTTTGACATCCATGATTTTTTGGATCAACCGAACAGAAAATGTCTACAATCTCTTGCAATGGGTTGCAAGGTCTTGTTCAATCAGAGTTTCGTTTACTTGAGGCGACACTGGTAAGACCATTTGCAGAAGGATGTATAAAAATATAGGTTTGAGGTATGTTTTATACTGTTTAGGTCTCATACGTTTGCAATAATATGTTTTTCTTTGCAATTATCGTCAAGTAGGGTGCTTGTTTGAATAAGTCTCTAATATAGCGGTCTCCCCATTACCCTTTTTTATGTTGTAACGCATTCCTATTTAGTATTATATAGTATAGATTCGTTTGGGCTCGTCCAAGAACCGTTTTTCCTAATTATAATTCTTTGACATTCAAAATTATTATTATTGAGCGGTTTATTAGTCACCACATTGGCTATCTTGACTTTCGTGATGAGCCAATGCTTTCATTGTAGTGTTTCAATTTAAAGACATACTTGCGTCTTGCGATGAACCATGACATCCTCCACACAATGAATTTCCCGCCACTAGGTTTTCTTTTGCAATTATCGTCAAGTAGGCCTTGTTTGAATAAGTTCTAATATAGCGGTCTCCCCATTACCAAGGACTGACCATTGAACCTTTTCAGCATTAGTTGGCTCATATGACACTTCAAGTCCGCCACCGCCCAACCGACTCAGATGCATTGAAGTTTGCATCTATTCTATTTGACAGTATGCGTTGATTGTTCATGGGTGACAACAGGATTTCCAGTATCTGGCGTCTCATTTGTCAATGAATTGTCCCTAACAAACAGCCTTCAATGGGTACGTACTGTAGCAATCCCTCGATACCCCGCATTTAGTCGTAATCCTCTTTGCACATATAATCGCCACCCAAAAATGATATAAATGCTTATCAGATAAACCAATTCTTTGGATTCAATAATATATTGAACTTCAAATTTAAAACTAGTTATGAACAATGGGATGATTGGATGAAATATTGACAATGAAAAAAAATTGAAACAGTAATAAAGGGACCGGTGAACAAACCAAACATGAAACAAGTCTATGTCTTTGCCTATGTCTGTCATCAAGACTGTTCCCATCATCGGTGGCTAGCCATTGAAGGCAGTTGATGCACATGGGTTTGAAAAGGTGATAGCCACTCTGAGATAAACTCTGAGCATGTTCAAATGGGGTGGTCGGAGAGGACAGACATCTTGCATGTCCTGTCCAAAATGCCACTCCCTCAGGATGACGATTGCGATGATCCTACTCCAGAGCCTACTGTTTCCCGTGGAAAGACAGGAAAAACGATCGATTCATCGAGTGTATGAAGGTGATGAACGACAAGCTATGGCAAAGGCCACTATCGCGAAGGACTATGAGATGATCAATATCGATCGTCGCTAGCATGACTAATGTTATCAAGAGCACACTATAAGTGTTCAGAAAAAGGCGGGATAAACAAAAAAAAAACAAAAAAACAAAAAAAATAAGAAACCTTCTTTTTTATACCTGTTGTTGCCGATATACTACATTCGATGATTCGTGTAACTGTTTACATATACTATTGAATTTTTAAACTAGTTATCACATGAGTTGGATATAATATTGACAAATGAAAAAAAATTGAAACAGTAATAAAAGGGACCGGTTATTAAAACAAACAAACAACAAACAACCAACAACATGTCTATGTCTTTGCCTATGTCTGTCATCAAGACTGTTTCCCATCAGCCTTCGTGCTTTTGGATATTCTATGAAGTCCTCTAACGTGACCAGGTGCATTGCTTTAACAAAGGCAGTTGATGGCTACATGGGTTTGAAAAGGTGATAGCCAGGCTGAATCAAATCAAGATAAACTCTGAGCATGTCAAAACAGACAGAGAAAGACATCTTGCATGTCCTGTCCAAAATGCCACTCCCTCAGGATGACGATTGCGATGATCCTACTTCCAGGCCTACTGTTCCCGTGGATGACAGGAAAAACGATCGATTCATCGAGTGTTATGAAGGGTGATGAACGACAAGCTATGCAAAGCCACTATCGCGAAAGGACTATGAGATGATCAATACGATTCCCGTCGCTAGCCATGACTAATGTTATCAAGAGCACACTATAAGTGTTCAGAAAAAGCGCGGGATAACAAACAAAAAAAAAAAAAAAAAAAAGAACCTTTTTTTTATACCTTGTTGTTACCGATATACTACATTCGATGATTCGTTGTAATGTTTACATATCGTGACCATGTAATATTCGCGATGAATATAATGTATATTAGCAATACCCAAAAGGATTTGAGTTTATCAAAATCATATAGCTTTGTAATTACATTGTATGTCCTTAAGCCATCAATGCATCGCTAGGAAGTCGGAGAATCACAATACTGAACCATCATATTATGGCATACAATAAGGACGAACAATAAATAAAATCATACAAAACAAGATATGATTTACGGAAATTTATCGGTTAATACTACCGTACCCGTAGATTCTTAAAAAAATAACATTTTATTTTGCTGACACATTACCCGTCATTACTGAGTCACTGTCTTTATAGTTCATTGATCTCATCTAGTTCTTTTTTTTGCCGCTCTACGTAATTTGTGTTTATGACATTTTTCTTGTCAATCTCATCCTTGTGTGTGTCGTTGTACTTACGGTTCAGTAGCTCGTAAGTCGTTTTACCTGTTTCTTGTCTTCGTTTCTCAATTATATCTTTTTTGTACGATGAAATGCTTGGATCAAACATTGTGACATCACTTAATATTGCAAGTATATCTACCGCAACTTTATCGGCATCTACGTCTTTAACTCCATTCAGCATACTGCTTATAGCAACATCAAATTGTGCATATTTCGACTTGGTCATTGATGAATATCCTTTCTTTTCCATAATTAAAGCACGTATATATATCGTGTATATAATACACTATACCCGTTAACTCTTAAGTCCTTTTTGTGTGTTTATTTTTATAAAACACTTAGAAACGATCTCGTGTAATGTAAATAATACACGAGATAGGATAAAAATAATGTTTCCGCCCAAAGAAACTATTAATACTGTTGAATCTATCAAATCCTTAAATGAGTTTATGCAAGAGTTCAAGGTTGGCCGGAACAAACCATTTACCCACACAAGCTTTGATGGCGGTTCGTATTGCATTCCACAAACTCACATACAACACTTCATGCTCTCTACAAAGACGCTCTGAAAAGCGGTGCATCTTTGTCAATTACAGAGGCTCACAATCTGTGTCTCCATTCTCATAGATTTCGACTTCAAACAAGGGGGAACACAAAGAGCGTTTGTATGACATGGAAAGAACACATCAAACCAATCCTGGATGCACTATGGAATCATCATCAGAGACTACGTTGAGAACCCGGATTACGTGTTATATCTGCTTGAGAAGCCAAGTCCAGACAGGATCCCTCGAAAGCCGGGTGTTATAAGGACGGATTCCACATCCAATACCCGGATATGTCACATGTCCAGAGATTCAATACGCATACGACAAAGGTTCCTAGATGAACACTCCGACAAGCTATTTGTATTCCTGGGGTGCTGAACAACCCACATAGCATATATGACGAGGCGGTCATTGAACGCAACAACTGGTTCATGTACGGATCAAAGAAAACCAAATGAACAATTCCCCTGAAAGCGACGTTCGGAAAAGGAGTATACCGATTCCAACATTAATCTAGTTGATCGCCTGTCTATCCGGTACAAACATGAATGATTTACTCCACAAAAGGGTCACAAACCAAAAAGTCTTTAAGTAGCACAAAGTCGTGTATTTCATTTGTAAGCTCTTCGTCTGTCACTCCATCCGGTGCAACGCTATTCTCTTACTGAAGATTACACCGAGTTAGCTTTGAAGCTAGTTGACATCCTGTCACCCCAACGTGCAGAAGAGTATGATTCGTGGATTAAAACGGGTTTCTGCTCACATAACATAAATGAACGGGAGCTTTTACAGTCTTGGGTCGAGTTCAGCAAACACAGCATCAGTTCAGAATAAGTGAATGCGAGAAGAAGTGGAGAGCCATGACTGACCAGGGGGTTGACAATCTGCTCATTGAGGTCGTGGGCGAAGGAATGATATAGAAGCATACAATGCTATTATGCAGAAATACAATGCTTCGATGCAGATAGACGTAATGGACAATGATGAATAAACAGACGCTCATAAATAATATTACAGACAAAGACATGGAAATGAGCGATCTAGTATACAGACTTTAAAGACACAATCAAATACGTCAACACAGATGTATACTATTTATTCGACGAAAAAAAACAAAACAATATGGATCGAGTACAAAGAAAATCATTTGTACTCCACCATCATGACTCGAGTATCGCCGTCCTCAAACAGTTATCCATGCCGTGTCCGAAGATGTTCCAAAGAAGGAGACAATCAAGAAGAAGAACAAAAACGATTTAAACAAACTAAAGACCATGATCAATGCCATGGAAAACAGAGTCAAGACATCAGCAAGGTATGGGGAGCATAATGAAAACGGCAGCGGTGCATTTTAGAAGCCCCAACTTTCACAACGAATTAGACTGCTTCCATATTACTAGGAGTCAAAAACGGAGTTGTTGATCTAAGAACCGGGGAGTTAAGGGGATCGTCAACCACAAGACATGATATTCAATATATGCAACGTGTATTAAAATCCAACGCATCAACTGCCCTGATAGAAAGTATATTAACCTCGGCAATGGCAGAGGATCACGAGATGGTATCTTTCATCCAAAAACTACTTGGGTACTCTATCACAGGCGAAGTGAAAGAGGAAATATTCGTGATAATGACGGGTAGTGTGTCGTAATTGCAAAGTTTAATATCCACAAGTGCTGCAACTGATTTATGAACCGAATGTATGTTGAGATGAAACACCGGTGTCCTCATTGAAAACAAGAATGTAGCCAATATGGATGCTGAAAGGCCAAAATAAGGGGAGCGCGACTTGCTGTATTCAATGAATTGAGTCCAGGAGACCGACTAAGAATGGATACAGTCAAATTGTTCTCAGGAGGAGACACAATTCCCGCAGCGGCCAAGTTTAAAGACCCCATTGAAATCATACCTAGACAACAATGCATCCTGAATACCAATTGTATGCCCATAATATCTGAGGTTGACATAGCCATCATTGAACGGCTCATTGCATCCATTTCCCTGTTACATTCACTGATTTAGAACCCGGTGAGAAGCCTACATTGTATAAGAGACAGCGAGATAATGACTTGAAGGACAAGCTAAAGGCTGATTTGCCTGGTGTGATTCAATTGGTTAGTCCAAGGGTCCGTTAAATGGTATGCATCACAAGATTTGATAAGAAGGGCGCCCCAAAGAAGGTGAAAGACTTTGGACGTAGTTATTTAGAAGAACAAGACAAGATTAAAATTGTCATTAAAGAATTTGCGACGTCCAACCTGTGGTAACAAGGTATCAGTTGTCAATTTAAGAGATTGCTTCAACGAATGGTCAGGTGAATTTTGGAGTTCTAAGATTTTCGTCCCAAAAATGGAACAAAAAGGATTCGAAAGAAAAAGTGTTAGGATAAATGGTGTTGCAACTAATGGATATAACGGTATTGCATTGAAAATGATAGAAATGTAATTTTTGTAATTTGTTTTGTAATTTTTGTGACGATTTAACATAGAGAGAATATACAAAGTGTAATTTCTTGTAATTTTTAGTTTTTCCCCTTTTTGTCTCTTCTAACGTATACTTTACTATATATAATAATAATTTATTGTTTTTGTAATTCTATTTCTTAGTAAAAAGTAGTTATATTTATGAATGGATGATAAATATATCAAACAATGTCAAAAAGCGATTACAGTGATTACAATTCAGGTTTACCGACCCTTTTGCCTTTAATTCTTACATTTTATGAAATTTCACATAAATTACAAAATCAGGTTTACCGACCCTTTTGCCTATAATTCTTACATTTAATAAAATTACACATAAAATTACATATTGATTTTCGGTTGTTATTCCGCTTTTTTTCGTTTATGGTTAACAAACGTCAAAACGACAACTCTATTAAACTTCCTTATTCAATATAATTCCGTCAAAGCATTTAGTTTGGATACCATTCAATCTGAGTCCTTTCTTTTCAAAACCGTTTTTTTCCATTTGCGGGACGAACCATTTTGATGTGTAATTGTGTCTCGACCATTTAATGAACGCATTCAAAAGACAAATAGTAGATACCCTATTACTTGGTTTGACTTCACAGCATTCACTGATGAACATTTTCACTTTGTCTTGTTCTTTCACATATTTCTTCACTTCTGGGAATATGAGTATTGGTCCCCATTCTGTTTCAATTTCTCTAATCTTGTGTTTCTTGAGTACTGTTATAAAACTATTGTATTTGAATGTACGTGGTACATTGGTTGTTTTCACCATAGTTTCATATAACTCTATTGCAGATATAGAGTCACCTTCAAATTCACTTTTGATGTTGGAAACGTACTTGTGAACGAGTACAATAGGATCAATATACGATTCCTCCTCCTTTGTATCATCTTGTATCGTATCACTTGTATCGCAACATTTCTTCATCTTTGACATGCGGCTCCTCGTCTTCCGTGTCACTCGTATATGTATCGGTGATATTTCATCTAATAATATCACTGTCTACTATTTTATCGTGCAATGGTATATTCGTGTATTCCCCGTGAATCATAGCGACTACTTGTGACATGGCTGCTATGATCGTATATACATGTCCCTGGAAGTATTCTGTTCCTATATCTTTCCTTTGTACAATTTCGTTGTATTTGTTAAGTTGTTGCAGTATTTCCCTTTCTGATTTGATAGAGTCTTTAACTTTGAGTACCATGTAAACATGTGACCCTTTCGAGTATGAGGTCATTCTGTCTAGAATGTGCGCGCTTCTCCCTACTTTGTATATGCATTCTCCTGTTTTTATAAATTCTCGCTCCTCAATGAGGTATACATACTCTCCTTTGAAGTTCATTGTTTTTGTTGTTTGTTTGTTTTGGATTGGTCGCTTGTGTTTGTTGTTGTTTGTGTACTTATCAAAAATTTAATTGAAAATTACTATTCCCTTTAAGCCTTTATTCATTTCTCACCTGAAGTACCTACAAATGTACGTTTTCTGAATTAATATTCGTTAGTTATTCGTGAAACACAATTTTGTATCCAATGAATACATTCTTTTCAGCTTTCCTTTTAATTTTTCTGGTCCAGACATACACATTTCAAGACTTCTTGCAAGTCATATTTTCAGATAATAATCTTTGTCAAATACACCAGGAACTTGTATCCCATGTAATACTTTAACCGTTGAAACTTTCACTTGCAATAAAATAGCTTGCTTTAGAGTGAAATATGATCCATTCTCTTTGATATGTTTGTTAACAGTTTCATACTTTTTTTTGTTTTTTTCAGTAAAAGGTTGAGTTTCTTCAGTCTCATCCGGGAATATGATCAACATACTGTGTCAAAAGCTGTTTCTTGAGGAATGTTGTAAAACTATTATATTGAAATTACGTGGTAGATTGATTGTTTCATCATAGTTTCGTAGAACTCTATAGCAGATATTGTGGTCCCTTGTAATTCGCTTTTGATGTTGAATGTACTTGTGAACGAGTATAATAGGATCAATATAGCTCTCTTTCGCGTTTTGTATCATCTTGTATCGTATCGTCAGAACCCGACATCTGTGTCACTGTATACACGTATCAGTATTGATCTCCTCTGCTTCAATGTCATTGTCGAATACATCGTCTTGTAACGGTATATCCGCGTAGTCTCCTTGAAGCATAATGAGCACTTGTGATATGACTGTAATGATCGTACAATGTCTCCTTGGAAGTATTCTGTCCCGACATCTTTTCGTTGTATGATTGTGTTGTATTTTTTTAGTTGTTGCAAAATTTTCCTTTTCTGCTTTGACTGCATCGTTTACTTTGGCTACCATATGTACATGGGACCCAAGCGGGTATTCTGCCATTCTTTTGATAATTCGCGCACTTTCTTCCTACTTTGTAGATAAATTCTCCTGTTTTTACAAATTCCCTCTCCTCGATGACATAGACATATTCTCCATTGAAGTTCATTGTTGTGTGTGTTGTTGTTTGTTTTGTTTGTACGTATGCTTCGATCTTTTTTGAAAAATTAAATATTTAATGGCGGGTGTATTTTCATTGAACTCTTGACAAAATTCAATGAAAAGAAATTAGAAACTATCAACATCATACGCTTCGGTGCATCTTGTCGTTTACTCGCCGAATCTGTGTCGCCCATTCGCCGTAAAATCATGCGGTGGATGTGTCAATTGCTAAACGTGTGTTTCTTTGTCACCGTTTCTTTTTTTGCAGTCTCTTAAATCGTATTCTTGTTTTTTATTCTGTGACTGATACTGTTGTTCTAGGAACTGGCTTTTGCCACCTTTTTTCAGTAGTATTTTCTTTCTTCAAGAATCCGTTATATTTCGTATGTGTTGAGGCCAGTTTTTTTTCAAAGCTTAAAGATATATGCTTTTGGCTTTTTCCGTTTTTGGTAATGAAAACTTTTCCTAGATAAAAACTTGAAAATCGCGGGCTTGTATCGTTTTTAAAACTTACTCCATTTCAACGGTTCACTCCCGTTATAAATGCTTGGGTAATATAGGATATTCGGAAGTGAGTCACATATGATCATGTTCAATACTTTGTCCCCCCTGTATCTATAGTGCAAAGTGGCCGTTTCTTCAAGAATGACGTTCCCCGTGTATATAACATAAAGATATATGCTTTTGGCTTTTTCCGTTTTTGGTAATTGAAAACTTTTCCTAGATAAAAACTTGAAAATCGCGAGGGGCTTAAAGCGATATCGTTTTTAAAACTTACTCATTTCAACGGTTCACTCCCGTTATAAATGCTTGTAAACGGTATACAAACGATAATATAGGATCTGATTCGGAAAGTGATTACATTGATGGATAATGGTATTGTGAATAAATGTTCAAAAACGGCCACTTTGTCCCTGTCTATAGTCCGCAAAAAGAACAAAGTGGCTTTTTTTTCTTCAAGAATGACGTTGAAATCCGTAGAAAATGACTCATCTTAAATATTATTTTTCAAATGGGCTTAAAATATGCTTTTGGCTTTGTTCTGATTGTGTATTTGTTAAAACGAAGACGAATACTTTGATGTTCATGATAAGATCCGTGTACCAAAGTACCAATAATTTTTCAAAACCTCCCCATATTCTCTTCACTCATGAATAAATGACTTAAAAACCCTATCTATATACCTTCGTTGGTCGGTATAAAAAGGGTTAAACAAAAGGTCAAAATGACGATTAAAAAAATGGAGGACTTCATCTTAAACATTATCAAATGGGCTTAAATATATGCTTTTGGCTTTTTCCGTTTGTATTGAAAACTAGATTAAACCTGGAAAATAGGGCTTAAAAGCGATATCGTTTAAAACTTACTCAAACGGTCCACTCCATTATAAATGCTTTTTAAAAAAATTGATATAAAAATCCACGAGTGTATTTTGACGAAGACGTATGATATTTCTCAAATAAAAATATAGCGTGTTTTTTGGAGCTCGCGTACTTATGTATTGTCTGCTGTAATCGCATTGTGATTCTTGGTAATACACCCTGATGCATATATATCGGCCCACGCAAGCAAATATACTGCGTCTTCAAAATGCTTGTTGACCAGAGCAATTCTGGATGCAATATTCAATGTGTGTGGATCATCCACCCCCGCGCTTACAAAAATCTTGATGATGTATGAATGTCCCTTAGCTGCAGCTAGGAGCAACCCCAGACCATGTTTGTACTTCACATCTGCACCCAATCGGATGAGTTCTTGAACTCCTACACAATCTGCAACTGATGCGTGTGTTACTAATGCAATGTTTATTTCTTCGTTGTCTGCTGCCATCTGGTATTGCTATCCATGTACATATTCCCTTTTCTTTATGGGGTATTACCTATGTAATATTCCTGTGACCCCGCGTAATTGCCTATAACAAAAATGACTTGTTATAAGTTATCCATGGAATCAATTTATATTCGATGATACATAAATAAATTATCTAGTCGATGATTATTTGTGGTGACGGCGATTTATTTGGTGGTGACGGCGATTTATTTGGTGGTGACGGTGATTTATCGAAATAATTGTCGTAGTCTGTTTGTTCATATGTAACTGGTTCCTGGTAGTCTGATATTTTTGACTTTAAAATTGAGTTTATGTCTTGTTGTCTCATATTTTTAAGCATTGTTGATATTGCATCAAATTCATTAAATAACATTGCATACGTGTACATATCTTCATCTCTAGGATTTCCTGCCGTAGACCTCGTAATTTGCCCTCTTCTATCTTGTAGTTCTTTAATTTTATTTTTTATGATATTCAGATTTTTCTTTAATTCTGGTAAAGGTAACGCCATGGCAATATTTTGTGCAGTAATAAGATCCGAATGAGATCCAATTTTTTCTAAAATTTCTGATGGAAGTTGTCTTTGTTGTCTTGGAGACATGTGTATATACATATAAATATAATAATTTGTGTAAAAAAAGTCGCGAGTATTTTAACACATACAATATGACTTTTGGGGACTCTGTATATTATGTAACATAATTTCCCTAGTCTTAAGTCGTTGATCTCAAATCTGATTTGTATGATTTGTTTGTGTAAAAAAAATGATATAAATGTGAGTATTTATGTATGTAATTGTTGTGTATTATGATGAACGGCCATATAACAAGTGTCGTCGAGACAAAGTCTCGTTATGTCTTAACTGTGAACGCAAAAAGTACTCTTACTATGATAATGATAGGCAAATGTTTTCCCCTGACTTGCCTCTATTAGAATCTGTGTGTAGAAAGAAGTGTGTCTTTTTCAAGGGCTTGAGTGTGTCTTTTTCCTGTATGGACGGTACTAATACGATTCGAAACATCTCCGTGGACACCACCCTTTGTGTGTGTTCTGACTTCACCAAATCCTTTAGCAAATACCTAATATCTATTTGTCCTCCTAGTTTTCAACCGTGTATAAAAACTATGACCAATGTCACGAGTAGTTTTGTTTGCATCCTGGATTCCTTGTTATTAAATATGAGAGGTCATCCTGAATCCTTTGTTATTAATAGTGCATTGATCCGTGATATCATATATGAGTATAAAGGATTGTACGTTAGGATGAATGATATATATACATTGAAGACCGATGTGTTGTATAAAAAGAAGTTGGTTTTTGTTGAAGACTATGTCTTCATCAGATGTATCAAGAAGATAGTCGACACCCCTATGTATTCTTATGAGAGATTCCGCCAAAACCCGTATGAGTACCTGTCTCTGTCTAATTGTAACCGTGAGTGTAGTAAAACATTTTTAGCCATATATATGTTTGGCGAAGCATATAGTGTGTGTCAACAATGTCACCTGAATGGTGTGATAAGTAACTCCTTGTACTATACTATGAGTCAGGGGCATACTTGTTATCCAGTGTCCTTGTTGGTCGAAAACGTAGTATTGATGGGTAAGAATCTTTTGCCCGATCTCAAATTAGTGTTTTCTCGTGATGACATCATGAATGAGTTGAATGGCAATGACTCTTATTGTATATATGATGGGAGAACCATGTTCAAATGGCTGTATCATGTAGAGAAGCGTATTGCTGTTCGTGTGAATGATAGAGTTATATCTTATAATGACGATGAAACCCGATATAGTTTCTGTGTCGACTCCTATATATGTTCTTTCGAGTCTGAGAATTCTTTAACTCTGAACATAGAGCAGAAGAATGCTGTGCGTTCTGTGTTTGGATCTACATCCGGTATCTTTGTGTTGACTGGTCTTCCTGGAACTGGAAAGACTTCTGTGGTCAAATGCATAGAGTATGTAGCAAAAGCGGAGATGATATCCTATGAGATGGCCTCGCCTACTGGTAAGAGTGCTATTAAGATGGGTAGGAACGCCAAAACAATCCACCGTCTCTTGTGTCCTCAGTTCGATGGCTACAGTTTCAAATTCTTGCGTGGGAAGAATAATCCTCTTGAAGCTTCTCTAATCATATTGGACGAGGTGTCTATGGTTGATATAGATTTGTTCTATAGTTTCATCAAGGCCTGTCCCTCTGAGTGTATGATTGTGTTGATCGGTGATAATAACCAGTTACCTAGTGTGAGCTATGGTGATTTGTTTGGATCTCTTGTACGATCTGGTTCTATTCCTCACGTCCACCTGACTCATTTGTATCGCCAGGGACCTGGTAGTTTTATTCCCGTTATAGCTAAGAAGGTTGTTGATGGTGTGTATTTGACTGATGTCGATTTGAATAATGATTCTGTCAGCTTCATCCACTCGACTGATGAAGCTGATATCCGGCAGCACGTATTGGATTTTTACCGTGCTAATAAAAATAAGTGTAAGACTAAGATAATGGCTCCTAATAACAGTGTTGTTGATATGTTGAATGCTGATATTCACTTGGATGAGTATAATACTAGTGATCCTGTGTTTGAAAGCGGTGAGGATATCATGTGTGTTTCAAATATGTATTCAAAGAATGACTCTGGTGTTGTGGATATTGACAAATCAATGTTGAATGGCGAGTTTGGTCGTTTTTGTGTGTATAGAGATGATAGTTTTGTGGAGATAGAGAAATTGGATAAATCTAAGAATAAGATCCTTCTTCGCTCTGACAATATAAAGTACGGATATTGTATAACTATCCATAAGTCCCAGGGTGATGAGTACGATAATGTCTTGCTTGTGTTGTATAAGTCTCCTTATATAATGTTGAATAAGAACTTATTGTATACGGCTATAACTCGAGCAAAGAACCATTTGACAATAATAGGTACCTCTGTGTATCTAAAAAAGTGTGTAGATGTTTCTTTGTCTCGTTATGACATTTTGGAATCACTAATCCGTGAATTGTCCCATTAGTTATTGGATATGTATGTGACATATATCGTTGATTTGACAAAGACAACAGAAGCAAAGACAATAGAAGCAAAGAGGATATAGATAGTTTTTGGGTACTCGTCAAACACATCGCTTGGAAGGAAATAAAGAAAAAATATAGTATCGAAAAAACGTGAACGTCTTTTTGCGTTTTTTTGTCTGAATTGTATATTAAAATACTAGTTCGCATTAGTATCAAAAGGCACAATGAAGTTGCCTATAAGCTGCTTAACATTACCTAAAACAGTCTATTTAGTGTCCGGGACTTTACCCGAGTCATAACTCTGTTCACATTAAGCTTCAAAAGGCACAATGTAGTTGTCTAAAAGCTACTGCATGTGACCTAGGACATCCTATTTTAGTGTCAGGTTATTTACCCGAGTCATAACTCTGTTCACATTCAGCTTCAAAAGGCACAATTAAGTTGCCTAAAACCTACTGCATGTTACCTAAAAGCTACTGCATGTAACCTAAAAGCTACTACATATAACCTAGAACATCCTATTTTAGTGTCAGAGTATTTACCCGAGTCATAAATCTGTTCACATTCAGCTTCAAAAGGCACAATTAAGTTGCCTAAAAGCTACTGCATGTAACCTGAAAGCTACTGTATGTAACCTAAAAGCTACTGCATGTAACCTAAAAGCTACTGCATGTGACATAGGACATCCTATTTTAGTGTCATAGTATTTACCCGAGTCATAAATCTGTTCACATTCAGCTTCAAAAGGCACAATTAAGTTGCCTAAAAGCTACTGCATGTAACCTAAAAGCTACTACATGTAACCTGAAAGCTACTGTATGTAAAAGCTACTGCATGTAACCTAAAAGCTACTGCATGTGACATAGGACATCCTATTTTAGTGTCATAGTATTTACCCGAGTCATAAATCTGTTCACATTCAGCTTCAAAAGGCACAATTTAGTTGCCTAAAAGCTACTGCATGTAACCTAAAAGCTACTGCATGTAACCTAAAAGCTACTGCATGTGACATAGGACATCCTATTTTAGTGTCATAGTATTTACCCGAGTCATAAATCTGTTCACATTCAGCTTCAAAAGGCACAATTAAGTTGCCTAAAAGCTAAGCTACTGCATGTAACCTAAAAGCTACTGCATGTAATCTGAAAGCTACTGCATGTAACCTAAAAGCTACTGCATGTAACCTAAAAGCTACTGTATGTAACCTAAAAGCTACTGCATGTAACCTAGGACATCCTATTTTAGTGTCAGAGTATTTACCCGAGTCATAATTCTGTTCATTCATTCATTCAGCTTCAAAAGGCACAGTCAAAAAGCCAAGACATCCAATGCACAGTCAAAAAGCACATGAAGCTGTCTAGAAGCTGCTGTATGTAATCCAAAGGATCACAAGTGGCGACTGGCGATGGCTTGATGGCATCCTTGATCTGCATGTGAAAAGATAGATGTTTGTCAGTGAAATTTGTATGAACTTAACAGTTTTTGTGATTATAGTGTCATGTTATGTCTGTTAGATACTAACATTGCATACTAACATTGCATACTAACATTGCATACTAACATTACATACTAACATTGCATACAGTGCATTGCATACTTTTGCATACTAATATTGCATTGCATACTTTGCATACTAACATTGCATACTAACATTACATTGCATTGCATACTAACATTACATACTAACATTGCATACTAACATTGCATACTAACATTGCATACTAACATTGCTTACTAACATTACATTGCATACTAACATTGCATACTAACATTGCATACTAACATTGCATTGCATACTAACATTACATACTAACATAGCATACTAACATTACATACTAACATAGCATACTAACATTGCATACTAACATTGCATACTATCATTGCATACATTGCATACTATCATTGCATACATTGCATACTAACATTGCATAAAACAGAAAAAACATTTACCTAGGCATCATTTGCGAGCTCGCTTAGGAGAAGGAGGAGGAGCTCGCTCAGGAGAAGGAGGAGGAGCTTTCTTGGGAGGAGGAGGAGAAGGAGGAGGAGCTTTCTTGGGAGGAGGAGGAGAAGGAGGAGGAGCTTTCTTGGGAGGAGGAGGAGAAGGAGGAGGAGCTTTCTTGGGAGGAGGAGGAGAAGGAGGAGGAGCTTTCTTGGGAGGAGGAGGAGAAGGAGGAGGAGCTTTCTTGGGAGGAGGAGAGAAGGAGGAGGAGCTAGTTTGGGAGGAGGAGGAGCTTTCTTGGGAGGAGGAGGAGGAGCTAGCTTGGGAGGAGGAGGAGGAGGAGGAGGAGCCAGCAGAGGAGCATCAGAAGGTCCAGCAGCATCAGGATCTACTCCAGTTTGGGCAAAAATAGCCAAGGTGTTTTGAAGGTTGACTGCTGCTGCAGTCTCTGCTGATATAGCTGCTTCAAAAGCAGCTCCTATAATCGCTGACTCTGCTAAGAACAGAGTAGCCACCGCGTCCGCCTCGACAATGTCATCAGTAGACAAAGTAGGGGGGTATGCATCCAAGTGTAGCACCTCTACTCCCAGTGAGTGCTGTTCAAGGTATGGCTTCCACAAGGCTTCTACTTCATCCCTCGTGAGGTCCTCTTGTTCAGGGATAGTCGCATCGTCCACCGCCCAGCTGTACTCGGATGCTAACTCATCATTCTCTCTGATGTCGCGGATGGCCACTAGGCAAGGTAGCCCAGAACACCGCATCCAGTCGATCTCCGCGTTGGCAGGGAATGTGTCCGTGCTCTGATTTATCCACTGTGTAGGGCAGTCAGATGTTGCTACGCAACAAACCATCTTCGAGTCCTCTCCCGCGATTAAGGACATGTGCCTGCAGTATTCAGACTGCTCGAATCCTCCAGGCACGACGCACCCCTTGATGGTGCCGATGATGTCCCCTGCTGCGTAGGCATTGGCTGTGAAGCAGCCTCTGTTGCCAACGCGAATCCCGGACTGCCCCGAGAAAACATTCGCTGCAGGAGTCGAGCAGAGTCCTCTGGCCATTCCCAATATCTCCTCATGGCTGAAGAGGGTAGACATAGTCATGTTCTTAATAGTCATGAATTTGGGGGCGAAACAAGCACAGTGAGTCCTCATTGTGAATAGAATAGAGAGAGAGAGAGAGATGGGATAGGATAACTCTGTTGGAAATATAAGGAGAAGAAGATAATGATATTGCGAAGAGTGTGCGAATTTGAAGAGTGCGATAATTTGAAGAATGCGAGAATTTGAAGAATGCGCGAATTCGAATGTTGAGTTGGCCGAAGATGTCACTGATATCTCAAATATCTTCCGGAATGTGTGTCCCTGCGAATGTGTGGTCTGTGTGGAGTTGGCCGAAGATGCCAGTGACATTTCAAATGTCTTCCTGTAAAGTGTGTCCCTGCGAAAAGTGTGTTCCTGCGAAGTCGTGGGTCTGCGGGAAGATGTATCGATTGCTACAGTGATTTTCGGTGCGAAGCATTCCGGCCTCGAGTCAATTTGTGTGTCCCTGCGAAGTCGTGGGTCTGAATGGGTTTGTAACGATAGCTACAGTGATTTTCGGTGCGAAGCATTCCGGCCTCGAGTCAATTTGTGTGTCCCTGCGAAGTCGTGGGTCTGAATGGGTTTGTAACGATAGCTACAGTGATTTTCGGTGCGAAGCATTCCGGCCTCGAGTCAATTTGTGTGTTCCTGTGAAGTCGTGGGTCTGCATGGGTTTGTAACGATTGCTACAGTGATTTGCAGTGCGAAGCATTCCGGCATTCGAGTCAATTGGTGTGTCCCTGCGGAGTTGTGGGTCTGAATGGGTTTGTAACGATAGCTACAGTGATTTGCAGTGCGAAGCATTCCGGCATTCGAGTCAATTGGTGTGTCCCTGCGAAGTCGTGGGTCTGCATGGGTTTGTAACGATTGCTACAGTGATTTGCAGTGCGAAGCATTCCGGCATTCGAGTCAATTGGTGTGTCCCTGCGAAGTTGTGGGTCTGAATGGGTTTGTAACGATAGCTACAGTGATTTGCAGTGCGAAGCATTCCGGCATTCGAGTCAATTGGTGTGTCCCTGCGAAGTCGTGGGTCTGCATGGGTTTGTAACGATTGCTACAGTGATTTGCAGTGCGAAGCATTCCGGCATTCGAGTCAATTGGTGTGTCCCTGCGAAGTTGTGGGTCTGAATGGGTTTGTAACGATAGCTACAGTGATTTGCAGTGCGAAGCATTCCGGCATTCGAGTCAATTGGTGTGTCCCTGCGAAGTTGTGGGTCTGAATGGGTTTGTAACGATAGCTACAGTGATTTGCAGTGCGAAGCATTCCGGCATTCGAGTCAATTGGTGTGTCCCTGCGAAGTTGTGGGTCTGAATGGGTTTGTAACGATAGCTACAGTGAGTTGTGTTCCGGCTTCGAGTCAATTGATGTGTCCCTGTGAAGTTGTGGGTCTGCTCGAAGTTTTATCGATTGCTACAGTGCTTGCAGTGAGTTGTGTTCCGGCTTCGAGTCAATTGATGTGTCCCTGCGAAGTTGTGGGTCTGCTCGAAGTTTTATCGATTGCTACAGTGCTTGCAGTGAGTTGTGTTCCGGCTTCGAGTCAATTGTTGTGTCCCTGTGAGTTTGTGACCTGCATGGAGTTTGTAACGATTTTTGCCGTGCTTGCAGGGAGATGTGTTTCGGCTTCCAGTCAATTGGTGTGTCCCTGTGAAGTTGTGACCTGCGTGGAGTTTGTAACGATGTTGTAACAATTCCAGGTGATTTACCACAGACATTTAAAAACATTACAATTGATGCTATCCCTTTAACGCAATTTCCATTTTAATCAACCACATTGTTGTTTTCTTAAGCAATAATGCCAATGTAATCCAGAAGTGTATACAATATGTGCACTCGTTAATCTCCTCTGTTTATTGTACATTAACAATGTATGATTATGCAGTTACTACATCAGGTATTGCATGGCTGGGTGTGAACACGAACAGTAATCTAGACTCGTCTGAGTTTGACTTTGAACCATTTAAATTAGAAGATATAGTTCCACCCGAAGACATTCCGAATCAGCGTAACCGTACTTTCCCCGGGGACCAGGCTATTCCATATGAGACATCATGGATGGACCATCTTAAAAATCACCATGTCGTGTTCAATCTTGCTAATGGTACTTCGGTTATACTCAAGATAGATGTATATGAAGGGTTGTTCAGGAATACGTCAAACATTCTTACTAATTTATTATACATCAGTAGCGACAGTAACCAAATTAAACTTGCAATGTCATACAACACGACTAAAACCGTGACCATAACCAGGGATGTTACTAACCCAAAGGGCTTTGCGACGTTCGAAGGTCTACCACATCCTAACAGCAGGATAGTTTCAAGTTACTTTACTTGAGGAACAACACAATACCTTTATTTTTTCACGGTTCAATTTCATACAAAACGATTTCACGATCATATATATTTTGTGTTACATGGATGGCGTCGAATGAAAATGTTTTAGGGGAGTAATTTGTATCATTACTATACAAATTCAGGTGGACTTAAGGAACATAACCGCTCCACATCCATTTAATTCACACGTGTATGTTTTTTCTCCTGTGTGTATCCCATGTGAGTTTTGTGATCTGCATGGAGTTTGTAACGATTTTTGCCGTGCTTGAGTTGTGTTTCGGCTTCCAGTCAGAACCAGAGCGATATTCCGATTATTGTTACTAGCACTGCAAACCCTTTTTTGACAATGTTTTCCGGTATGAATTGTTTAGTAGCTACGTATGCACCAAGTGTCATTCCGAATGTCGACCCCACTACAACCAGTATAGCTTTTCCCCAGTTAACATGTCCCATTTTATTGTATTGTATAAGTGCTGGTAATCCCTGTGGGACTGTTTGTAGTACTAATGTGATAGCAACTGCTTCTAACATGCTTAGCCCTGATTTCAGAAGCAATGGAATCATAATGACCCCCCCACCTATTCCAATGAATCCCATTAAGATTCCCGCAAAAAGGCCAATGCATACAAACGTGACAATAACCCTAGGATCCTTGATGATGAAATTTGCATAGTTTCCCATTTGTCATTATGTATTTAAATGCCCCTATCTAACTTGCTTTGCATGTTCCCGTTTATTATCGTTTTGAAACCCACGTTATTGACCTATGCAATAGCCTGTGTGTATAACTGCTAATATGTTTTTACTAACTTGATGTAGTGGTGTAGTCATGGTAACCAAAATTGAGTTGATTATCGATCTCCTCCAGGCAGCTTTTACCAGTCCTGTGACCGAATCTGAATATCACTTGACAGTGAATTGTCTTAGGCAGTATGCATTAGACAGGGATAGTCGTGATACTGAGAGAAATGTGGTTACTTCACGTGGTTGGCCTCCAGAGTATGACCCTTGTGAACATATGGAGCGAATTCGCTTTGCAATGTCTTTTGGTTCGACCAGTAATGTTGGCGTCATGTCCGCTGTGAATGCTTGGAACAGAAACAACCAACTCTCTGATACAACTTCTGAATCCTCTGAATTAAATCATACTAATCCTGTTGATCTGTAATGATATCACCATAATGAATTCGCATGTAACCATCAGAAGAATTCCCCTTGTAATATCCTTGTAACACCGAGTGTCGTGTATTGATATAAAAATGGAATCAGTTAAGGATTTGAATATAAGATACAAATCAATTAAAGCCGTTATAAGTACTAAATTCCAACTAAATTCCAACTAAATGCCAACTAAATGCCAATTAAATATCCCCTAGTAACACCCTTGTAACACCCTTGTAACACCCTGGTATTGTCCTGGTATTGTCCTAGTAACAACCTGGTATTGTCCTGGTATTGTCCTGGTATTGTCCTGGTATTGTCCTGGTGTCTTGTCTTATCGTTTATTAATGAATAAAATTGAATTCATCTAAAGGCTTCTAGTTTCTTAATTGAAATCCAGTTAAAGCTTGTAAGTATGTCAATTGCATCAATGTCTTTAGTTCCCGTGTTTGTTTGCCATGAATGCAATAAAGTATTCAAGACTGCGTATAGTCTTCGACGACACGTTCTAATTCATACTGGAGAATTACCTTGGTCTTGTGAGTCCTGCAAGAAAGGTTTCACACAGAAGAGTTCTTTGACTGCCCACAAGTGTCATATTTGCAAGCATTGCAATGAGATATTCCAAACTGCCCCAGACTTGAAGGTTCATCTGTTAAAACACGTTAACCCCTTAGAGTGTCAAACATGTCACAAGTGTTTTGCTACTGTTGAGATCCTGAAGGTCCACATGAACCGACACCTGGAGTACAAACCTTATCCCTGTAAGCATTGCCCTAAGAGTTTCGCTACTAATGCCGAGTTGAAGCACCATATGGTTTACCATGATACCCATCGCCCTCATGTGTGTGAGGAATGTGGTGCATCATACATTCACAAATGGCAACTCCTTCTTCACGAAGACGACCATGGTCCTAACCAGGTTCCCTGTCCGTATTGTCAGCTCTCCGTGGCATCTGCTCGTATGTCCAACCATGTGTACAAATGTCACAAGGACAAGTACATGCAATACGGTAAATGTACCCGTTTAAAACTCCCTATTCCACTTTAATGACATATCCATGTTGTCCCGCGATGTACCGTCATGTGAATTATGTGTTATATTGCACTATATTATTTTTATAGGAGGTTACAGTCCTATATACTTGTAACCCCATATGTGTCGCATGATACCCTATTGACCGTCAACGGTACCCTCCTGGTAATCTCCATGTATCTGCCTGTCACTTCCCCGTTACTGTCCGTGTAACTCCTACTCTCTCTCCGCCCACGTAAACCCAATGTATCTTGTTGGTAATCTCACGAGTACATTGTATGCCTTACTGAACATAGAGCTGGGTGAATAACTTCGGCATCCATTCGAATACGATGAAGGTGTAATGATTAGTTGAATGATATACCGATAAAGTACGTAAGATAACTAGTGGATATAACAAAGTTATAGTAAGGTACTTCTCACGAAGTACAGCGATGATATAATGTACATTCCATAGTATTGGTGGATATGCCGAGAACTACTACTACTATTCTACGCATCCCTTCCGTATCGACCGGTGCCAGGATGACAATGACATTAATTTCTTACCATCGAAAACCCCTGCGCTTAGAAGTTGAGCACCCAGCTCTATGTTCAGTTGCCCAGTGAGCAGGTAACTAGCTATCATATCCCCAAGCGCTTCATGCAGCATTGCACAAGAAAGAGAGGAAGCTGTTCGCATCTTTGGGCGGATATTTTTCGAGATCCCGAGGTTGCGAGTATCTTGCTCCTTCATTTGCTGCCCACTTCTGCAGCGCCTGCGCCTGGAACTAGCATGCGCAGGCGCCACAGATATTCGATGAGGTGGCGTTGTACAACCTTTGAGCCGGCAAATCAATGTGATGAGGTGGCGGTGCACGACCTATGAGCTGGTAAGTCAGTCACTCCTTTCTGGATAGCCAATAGTGGATGGCCGACAGGAGCAGGAGGCCCTTAGGGCGTGTTTCCACAGAGACTTTTCCCTTGCCGCGAACTCCCAAGTTAACCCTAAGGGGGGCCAGGTCAGCATTTTGTTTTTCCACAGGGGTATTCGGGGTCTCCTCGGGTGTCTTTCCGGCGATCCAGGTAGGCGACAGGTCGGCGATTTGTCATCCCGGGGATGTATTTAAATATTTCGTATTATTTGAAAAAGCGACGGTTTCAAGGCAGAAACCAGCGAAAAACAGGTATTGCCGCGAAGACTTCCAGATGGGTGTCGACCCCCATCTGGAAGTCTTCGCGGCTTTCCGGGTGACACATCAGCAATTCCCCCGAAATCCACGTATGCAGCGTGACACAAAAATACAACAGCACGTACAATCTCTGCGTTGTGAGACTTCTATTGCTTCCACACCAAGATTGTCTTTCTTTCCCTGCACCTATTATTTGTAGCATGGAAACGTCTGCCGATCTCCCCGATTTGGGCCAAAACCGAGATCTAGGGAACTCCGCCTCCATCGTCGGGGGAGCAAGTGATGCGCAGCTACATGCCGATCCAGGGAAGTAGGGAAGTCTACCTCCGCTGGTGCAGTAGCGTCTGGTGTGCCCATGGCGTTGATGCCTTTCGGCGGATTGGGCGTAACTAAGGAAGGGAGGAAGGAAGAAAGGAAATAAGGAGGGAAGGAAGGAAGGAAGGGAGGGAACGCAATGCGGCGTGGGGATGGAGACGAATGGAGACTGCTTAGAACAAACGAAAGACGGCCTGATCTTTAGCTTTCCGGAGCGTTATGTCGTAAGCACTGACACAAAGAATGAACTAGGGCGTAGGCTTACAATCGTGATATATAGCATGTCAGGCGACATGGCAGGTATACGAAGAGAAAGGCGACAGTACCTGAGGGTACTGCCGCCGGTAGGTGCTGGCCCTATCGGGCAGAGGCACTACAACGGAAGCTTCCAGGCAGAAGGCCTAGCGCACTAAGACACTCTAGCTGGACCGGGAGAACCGGTCTATAACATGATCTAGTAGCGGAATGATCAGTGGAAACAAAAAAGGGCGTGAACGTGGCCTGCCTTGCCGTGGCAGACACTGTAGAGCAGCTAGCGTGGCACCAGAATGCCCCGGGGAATGCCCAGCTGTTCACCCCAACGATCCCGGGGAATCCACGTTGATGAAAATTCGCTGCCAGGTAGATCCCCGAACCCCAATCCGGGGAAGGCCCACACTCAGTTACTATCTCTGGTTACTATAGTAGAAACACGCCCTTATACGCCCTTATATCGTATGACTGCGATCTACAAGATTGCAGCGCTCGCGCTCATCTCCACATTATGCCCGCAAGTGACCGCTGCGGCGGTCAAAGTGCCAGCGTGGAACCAAGGTGGATCGGGGTTACGCTGAGGGTGTGTTTCCACAGAGATTTTCGCTTCCCCGGAAACAAAAAGTAAACCCTCCCCAGTGCCAGGTAGGCAATTTTGTTTCCACAGGGGCACGGCAAGTTTCGAGTACCAAATTTCGGTGATCCCGACACTGGTTTTTGAAAACTATACCGGGGCAGCTGACCTTGGAATACCGGGGCCAAAGGCCCCGGGGGAATGTTTTTTGGCCTGAGAATATAGGCACTCCGGGGCAACCGTGTCGGGGGCTGTTGCTAGCTGTCACTAGCCTTTTCTGAACTTTTCCACATTATTGAACTGATTCGCACAGATTTGCACTGTTTTGAATAATATTCGACTTGGCTTAATATAATATTGACATTTCGATAACAAATCCTTCCCATTTCTGGTTAGTGCATCAAGTTTTCCATGGGGATTGCTGCTTGACTCTCGACCTTTTCCACCAGCAAGAGAATCTAGATTGTTGTTTACTGCCATGAGTTTTCCACGAGACTACGATGCAGGTCTCCAGGTCGTTGTCTGCAAACGGTATCATATCCTCAACACTGGTTACATGGGGATTGCTGCTTGACTCTCGACCTTTTCCACCAGCAAGAGAATCTAGATTGTTGTTTACTGCCATGAGTTTTCCACGAGACTACGATGCAGGTCTCCAGGTCGTTGTTACCACTGCTTGAGTTCCACCAGAAAGAGAATCTAGATTGTTTACTCATGAGTTTTACGATGCAGGTCTCCAGGTCGTTGTTTGCAAACGGTATCATATCTCAACACTGGTTACATGGGGATGGCTGCTTGACTCTCGACCTTTTCCACCAGCAAGAGAATCTAGATTGTTGTTTACTGCCATGAGTTTTCCACGAGACTACGATGCAGGTCTCCAGGTCGTTGTTTGCAAACGGTATCATATCCTCAACACTGGTTACATGGGGATGGCTGCTTGACTCTCGACCTTTTCCACCAGCAAGAGAATCTAGATTGTTGTTTACTGCCATGAGTTTTCCACGAGACTACGATGCAGGTCTCCAGGTCGTTGTTTGCAAACGGTATCATATCCTCAACACTGGTTACATGGGGATGGCTGCTTGACTCTCGACCTTTTCCACCAGCAAGAGAATCTAGATTGTTGTTTACTGCCATGAGTTTTCCCACGAGACTACGATGCAGGTCTCCAGGTCGTTGTTTGCAAACGGTATCATATCCTCAACACTGGTTACATGGGGATGGCTGCTTGACTCTCGACCTTTTCCACCAGCAAGAGAATCTAGATTGTTGTTTACTGCCATGAGTTTTCCACGAGACTACGATGCAGGTCTCCAGGTCGTTGTTTGCAAACGGTATCATATCCTCAACACTGGTTACATGGGGATGGCTGCTTGACTCTCGACCTTTTCCACCAGCAAGAGAATCTAGATTGTTGTTTACTGCCATGAGTTTTCCACGAGACTACGATGCAGGTCTCCAGGTCGTTGTTTGCAAACGGTATCATATCCTCAACACTGGTTACATGGGGATGGCTGCTTGACTCTCGACCTTTTCCACCAGCAAGAGAATCTAGATTGTTGTTTACTGCCATGAGTTTTCCACGAGACTACGATGCAGGTCTCCAGGTCGTTGTTTGCAAACGGTATCATATCCTCAACACTGGTTACATGGGGATGGCTGCTTGACTCTCGACCTTTTCCACCAGCAAGAGAATCTAGATTGTTGTTTACTGCCATGAGTTTTCCACGAGACTACGATGCAGGTCTCCAGGTCGTTGTTTGCAAACGGTATCATATCCTCAACACTGGTTACATGGGGATGGCTGCTTGACTCTCGACCTTTTCCACCAGAAAGAGAATCTAGATTGTTGTTTACTGCCATGAGTTTTCCACGAGACTACGATGCAGGTCTCCAGGTCGTTGTTTTGCAAACAGCATCATATCCTCAACACTGGTTACATGGGGATGGCTGCTTGACTCTCGACCTTTTCCACCAGCAAGAGAATCTAGATTGTTGTTTACTGCCATGAGTTTTCCACGAGACTACGATGCAGGTCTCCAGGTCGTTGTTTGCAAACGGTATCATATCCTCAACACTGGTTACATGGGGATGGCTGCTTGACTCTCGACCTTTTCCACCAGCAAGAGAATCTAGATTGTTGTTTACTGCCATGAGTTTTCCACGAGACTACGATGCAGGTCTCCAGGTCGTTGTTTGCAAACGGTATCATATCCTCAACACTGGTTACATGGGGATGGCTGCTTGACTCTCGACCTTTTCCACCAGCAAGAGAATCTAGATTGTTGTTTACTGCCATGAGTTTTCCACGAGACTACGATGCAGGTCTCCAGGTCGTTGTTTGCAAACGGTATCATATCCTCAACACTGGTTACATGGGGATGGCTGCTTGACTCTCGACCTTTTCCACCAGCAAGAGAATCTAGATTGTTGTTTACTGCCATGAGTTTTCCACGAGACTACGATGCAGGTCTCCAGGTCGTTGTTTGCAAACGGTATCATATCCTCAACACTGGTTACATGGGGATGGCTGCTTGACTCTCGACCTTTTCCACCAGCAAGAGAATCTAGATTGTTGTTTACTGCCATGAGTTTTCCACGAGACTACGATGCAGGTCTCCAGGTCGTTGTTTGCAAACGGTATCATATCCTCAACACTGGTTACATGGGGATGGCTGCTTGACTCTCGACCTTTTCCACCAGCAAGAGAATCTAAGATTGTTGTTTACTGCCATGAGTTTTCCACGAGACTACGATGCAGGTATCCAGGTCGTTGTTTGCAAACGGTATCATATCCTCACACTGGTTACATGGGGATGGCTGCTTGACTCTCGACCTTTTCCACCAGCAAGAGAATCTAGATTGTTGTTTACTGCCATGAGTTTTCCACGAGACTACGATGCAGGTCTCCAGGTCGTTGTTTGCAAACGGTATCATATCCTCACAACTGGTTACATGGGGATGGCTGCTTGACTCTCGACCTTTTCCACCAGCAAGAGAATCTAGATTGTTTGTTTACTGCCATGAGTTTTCCACGAGACTACGATGCAGGTCTCCAGGTCGTTGTTTGCAAACGGTATCATATCCTCAACACTGGTTACATGGGGATGGCTGCTTGACTCTCGACCTTTTCCACCAGCAAGAGAATCTAGATTGTTGTTTACTGCCATGAGTTTTCCACGAGACTACGATGCAGGTCTCCAGGTCGTTGTTTGCAAACGGTATCATATCCTCAACACTGGTTACATGGGGATGGCTGCTTGACTCTCGACCTTTTCCACCAGCAAGAGAATCTAGATTGTTGTTTACTGCCATGAGTTTTCCACGAGACTACGATGCAGGTCTCCAGGTCGTTGTTTGCAAACGGTATCATATCCTCAACACTGGTTACATGGGGATGGCTGCTTGACTCCGACCTTTTCCACCAGAAAGAGAATCTAGATTGTTGTTCACTGCCATGAGTTTTCCACGAGACTACGATGGCAGGTCTCCAGGTCGTTGTTTGCAAACGGTATCATCATCCTCAACACTGGTTACATGGGGATGGCTGCTTGACTCTCGACCTTTTCCACCAGCAAGAGAATCTAGATTGTTGTTTACTGCCATGAGTTTTCCACGAGACTACGATGCAGGTCTCCAGGTCGTTGTTTGCAACGGTATCATATCCTCAACACTGGTTACATGGGGATGGCTGCTTGACTCTCGACCTTTTCCACCAGCAAGAGAATCTAGATTGTTGTTTACTGCCATGAGTTTTCCACGAGACTACGATGCAGGTCTCCAGGTCGTTGTTTGCAAAACGGTATCATATCCTCAACACTGGTTACATGGGGATGGCTGCTTGACTCTCGACCTTTTCCACCAGCAAGAGAATCTTAGATTGTTGTTTCTGCCATGGTTTCCAACGAGACTACGATGCAGGTCTCCAGGTCGTTGTTTGCAAACGGTATCATATCCTCAACACTGGTTACATGGGGATGGCTGCTTGACTCTCGACCTTTTCCACCAGCAAGAGAATCTAGATTGTTGTTTACTGCCATGAGTTTTCCACGAGACTACGATGCAGGTATCCAGGTCGTTGTTTGCAAACGGTATCATATCCTCAACACTGGTTACATGGGGATGGCTGCTTGACTCTCGACCTTTTCCACCAGCAAGAGAATCTAGATTGTTGTTAACTGCCATGAGTTTTTCCACGAGACTACGATGCAGGTCTCCAGGTCGTTGTTTGCAAACGGTACTCATTATCATATCGACCTCAACAACTGGTTACGTGGGGATGGCTGGACTCTCGACCTTTTCCACCAGCAAGAGAATCTAGATTGTTGTTTACTGCATGAGTTTTCCACGAGACTACGATGCAGGTCTCCAGGTCGTTGTTTGCAAACGGTATCATATCCTCAACACTGGTTACATGGGGATGGCTGCTTGACTCTCGACCTTTTCCACCAGCAAGAGAATCTAGATTGTTGTTTACTGCGATGAGTTTTCCACCACGATGAGGTCTCCAGGTCGTTGTTTGCGGTATCATATCCTGGGGATGGCTGCTTGACTCTCGACCTTTCCACCAGAAAGAGAATCTTAGATTGTTGTTTTACTTGTTTTTCCACGAGCGATGCGGTCTCCAGGTCGTTTTTGCAAACGGTATCATATCCTCAACACTGGTTACATGGGGATGGCTGCTTGACTCTCGACCTTTTCCACCAGCAGAGAATCTAGATTGTTGTTTACTGCCATGAGTTTTCCCGAAGACTACGATGCAGGTCTCCAGGTTCGTTGTTTTGCAAACGGTATCATATCCTCAACACTGGTTACATGGGGATGGCTGCTTGACTCTCGACCTTTTCCACCAGAAAGAGAATCTTAGATTGTTTGTTAACTGCCATGAGTTTTTCCACCGAGACTACGATGCAGGTCTCCAGGTCGTTTGTTTGCAAACGGTATCATATCCTCAACACTGGTTACAAATGGGGATGGCTGCTTGACTCTCGACCTTTTGCGCACCAGCAAGAGAATCTAGATTGTTGTTTACTGCCATGAGTTTTCCACGAGACTACGATGCAGGTCTTATCCAGGTCGTTGTTTGCAAAACGGTAATCATATCCTCAAACACTGGTTACCATGGGGATGGCTGCTTGACTCTCGACCTTTTCCACCAGCAAGAGAATCTAGATTGTTGTTTACTGCCATGAGTTTTTTCCACGAGACTACGATGCATAGGTCTCCAAGGTCGTTGTTCTGCCAAGACGGATATCAATAAATCCTGACTGGTTTTACATGGAGGATGGGCTTGCTTTTGACTCTCGAATGCGCGGTCACCAGAAAGAGAATCTAAATTGTTGTTAACCCTGCCTATGAGCTTCTTCTGACGACCTGCGCCACTAGATGCATGGGGGTCTTCCACGTTGTTGCAAACGGTATCATTCTTCAACACTGGTTACATGGGGATGGCTTGCTTGACTCCTGACTCTCTTTTTTTTTTCACCTTTTTTTTTTTTTGTCGTTTTTTGGAACAGGGACTTTTTTTTTTTTTTTTTTTTTTTTTTTTTTTTTTTTTTTTTTTGTAGACCCTTTTCCACAGCAAGAGTTGTTTTTTTTTTTTTTTTTATTTTTTTTTTACTTTTTTGTTGTATTGATATAACAGTTTCCACGAGACTCGTGCGATGTCCTGGATTTTTTTTTCCAGGTCGGTTTTTTTTTAAACGGTATTATCAGAAAGAGAACTAGATGTTGTTTACATGAGTTTTAGGACTGACGAGCGGCAGGTCTCCAGGATCGGTTTGTCTGCACACGGTATCTATTATCCTCAACACTAGGCTGATGGTGGCCTTGACTGCTCGCTTCTTCCACCAGCTCTTATGAGTTTTCTGCCATGAGTTTTTCAGCAGAGACCAGATTGCAGGGAATTCTAAGTTGTTGTTTACTGGCCATGAGTTTTTCCCACGACGACTACGATGCAGGTCTCCAGGTCGTTGTCTGCAAATCGGAACACTGTGTACATGGGGTAAATGGCTGCCGTTGAGCTCTCGACTTTTCCCACCAGAAGAGAATCTGAGATTGTTGTTAACTGCCATGAGTTAACAACGAGACTACGATGCAGGTCTCCCTAGGTCGTTGTTTGCGAAACGGTATCATATCCTCAACCACTGGTTACATGGGGAGTGGCTGCTGACGTCTCGACCTGTTTTCCACGAGAAAGAGCATTCTAGATTGTTGTTTACTTCGGTTTTCCACGGGAGGACCTTCTCACCAGTATCTATATCCTCAAAGAAGAATCTAGATTTTTTTTTTTTTTTTTTTTTTTGTTTTTTTTTTTTTTGTTTTTTTTTTTATTTTTTCTTTTTTTTTTTTTTCGCCTTTCTCCAGCCCAGCAAGAGAATCTAGAATTGTTGTTCATGAGTTTTTTCCCCCGAGACTATGCAGGTCTCCGGGTCGTGTGTTTGCAAGACGGTATCATATCCTCAAACTGGTTACATGGGGATGGCTGCTTGCATTGATTCCACCAAGCAAGTACGGACTTACCGATCAGGTTCAGGGTTGTTGTCCTAACACTCGTTACAAACGCGTATGTTGTTTACTCATATACACGGACTCACGATGAAGGTCTCACTTGTTTGCAGTATCAATATCCTCAAACCTGGGGATGGCTGCTCGACTCTCGACATTATTCAGGTCTCCAGGGTTCGTTGTTTGCAAACGGTAGTCCATATCCTCACACATTAACATGGGGATGGCTGCTCGACTCTCGACCTTTTTGTACAGACAAGAGAATTTGATTGTTTTAAATGCATGAAGTTTCCAACCAGCAAGAGAATCACGAAACTGTACGTGCAGGGTTCAGAATTGGCTCTCGACTCTCGAGGCCTTTTCCACCAGCAGGAATCGTTGTTAACTGCCATGAGTAACGACTATACGATGCAGGTCTCCATCGGTAATATATCCTCACACTGGTTTAATGGGGGATGGCTGCTTGACTCGTCTGACCTTTTCACCAGCAAGAGAATCTAGATTGTTGTTTACTGCATGAGTTTTCCACGAGCTACGATGCAGGTCTCCAGGTCGTTGTTTGCAAACCGGTATCATATCCTCAACACTGGTTTACATGGGGGATAGGCTGCTTCTTAGCCTTTCCACCAGGAAAGAAGACTAGATTGTTTGTTTACCTGCATGAGTTTTTCCCGAGGGAGCTACGATGAGGTCTGCAGGTCGTTGTCCTGCAAACGGTATATCATATCGCTCAACACTGGTTCATGGCGGATGGCGGGAGGGCGTCGACCTTTTCCACCAGCAAAGAGAATCTTTAGTTGTTGTTTGACCTTGCATGGTTTTTTCCCCACGAGACTACGATTCAGGTTCCAGGTCGTTGTTCTGCAAACGGTTATCTATCCTCAAGCACTGTTACATGAGGGAGGCTGCTTGACTCGTCGACTTGTTCCACAGCTAAGAGAATCTAAGATTGTTTGTTTTACTGCCATAGGCGCGAGGAGAGGCGGAGATGCAGGTCTCCAGGTCGTTGTTTGCAAACGTAAATCATGATCCTCAAGGCACTGGTTACATGGGGATGGTGCATGATCTCGACCTTTTCCACCAGAAGAGAATCTAGATGTGTGTTTATCGAGTTTGTCACGAACACGATGCAAGGGGTCTCCAGGTCGTTTGTTCTGCCATACGGGTATCATATCCTCAACACAGTTACAGGATGGGGATGGCTGCTTGACTCTCGAGCACCTGTTCCACCAGCAAGAGAATCTAGATTGTTGTTTAGGCGACTGCCATGAGTTTTCCACGAGACTGGACGATGTGAGATGGGTCTCCAGGGTCGGTCGTATGTTTTGCGGGCTGAAATCCACCAGAAGAGAATCCTAGATCATGAGTTTTGACTACAAAGGCGCGTCGTTGTTGCAAACGGTATCATATCCTCAACACATACATGGGGATGGCTGCTTTGTCTCGACCGTTTTTCCACAAGCAAGAGAATCTAGTTGTTGTTTACTGCCATGAGTTTTCCACGAGACTACGATGAGGTCTCAGGTCGTTGTTTGCAAACTGGTCTCATATCCTAATCAGATATGGTTACAATGGGGATGGATGCTTGACTCTCCGACCTTTTATTCCACACAGAGAAGAGAATCATACGATTGTTGTTAACTGCGGTATGTCAGTTTTTCACGAGATCTATTACGATCAGGTCTCAAGGTCGTGCTTTCTAAACGGTATCAATATCCTAACACTAGTTACATGGGTATTGGGCTGTTGACTCTCGAGTCCTTTTCGCACAGCAAGAGAATTAGATTGTTGTTTATAGCTGCATGAGTTTTCCACCGAGATCTAGCGATGGGCAGTCCCAGGTCGTTTGTTTGCAATAACGGTATCATATCCTCACACCAGTTACCTGGCGGATGGCTGGGCTCGACTTCTCGACATCCTTTTTCCCAGAGAAGAGAATCTAGATGTTGTTTGCTGGCATGGAGTTTTTCCACGAGACTTGACGATGGGCAGGTCTCAGGTCGTGTTTGCAACACGGTATATTCTCAAATACACAGTTACAAATGGGGATGGCCGTTGCTTGATCTCTTCGGAATCCTTTTCCCCAGCAAGAGATCTAGATTGTTGTTAAACTGCATGAGTTTTCGCACGAGACTATCGATGGCATGTGTTGGGTCTGCAGGTCGTTGTTTGGCAACGGGCTAATCATATCCTCAACACTGGTTATGGGGATGCTGCTTGACTTCACCTTATTCCCGAGAAGAGAATGCTAGATTGTTGTTTACTGGCATAGTTTCCACAGACTACGATAGCAGGTTCCAGGTCGTTGTTTGCAAACGTATCCGATAATTTCCAACACTGGTTACATGGGGATGGCTGCTTGACTGCTCCCTGACTTTTCCCACCAGAAAGAGAATCTAATTGGTTGTTTACTGGGCCATGAGTTTTCTTTCACGAGG
>JAJSRW010000300.1:55000-76637 GCA_022414725.1 Microglena sp. YARC | reverse complement strand
GGAAACTGATAGTCTCCCCCCCCTGTTTCCTTAGACATACTAGAAAAATACCTTTGGTCTATTTTCGTAATACAAACCGACAGATATGGAGTTCAGAGGGTTTACAGTACTGGAGCCACAATGGCGTCGTCGGATGTCTTATATTTCTTGCTGCCTCAAGGGAGCCGGAGCATCAAACATATGTCAAGACCCAATTAACCTTCGCTACCGAGGTTCACGTTCTTACGCTGGCATCTAAGCCATGCTCCCTGGCAAGACCACGATCCCGCAAATGAGGCGGCCAGGCAAACATAGGTCACGATAAGACGCAAAATCCAAGGACGCACACAGTCGGCGAGACCTAGCTTACACTAAACGAGCGTACGGTTATAAACTAGACGAAACAATATGGTCATCGAGCAGCAATGGCACTCTGTTGTTGGTTGGTATAAATACGGCAATGGTCTAATCTGGTCTGGTCACTAACCCTTAAGGTTATGCGTCTGCGCTACACAATTCGGCCTTGCAGGTCTTAAAATTTCCCCTAATACAAATTAAGCCCTTGGTCTGTAAGCTCCCCTAGACCAGTGAGCGCATCTTGCGTACAGAAATGAAGAAAGAAAGAAAGAAAGAGTAAATAACTGGAAAGGAAGGCCAGATAGAAAAGGGGATGCAGAGAGCACGGAAAAGGAAGGAACAGAAAACACGGCGGGTTTTGATTTCGCATATCGGGTCTACTGCGCGTTTAAGGTCTCTCAAACATGTGTGTGCGTTGACAGCGGGTACGAGGGGGGTATAAGGTTAACGATTATATTCGTCGGCGCACCAGAAGGCTCGCAAAAGTGGTTCAATGGATCGCTCCTTTCCAAAGAGAGCACGCATAAACCTATCCACTTCCCTTAAGAAGTTCGGGACCTCCCTAATAAGATCCATCGAACATCAATGTGATCGCCTGAAATTCGCAGGCTTGTTTGGCTGCAAAATAGAGAGGTAAGATCGTGAGGCGTTTTGGTACCTTGGATCCTTGGGTTATTGGGTTTGTTGGGGCAGGGGGGGTAATATACATATATGCACATGACGTCCAATGAGTGGTGCCAACAGTGACGCCGTTAGCGCTCTAAATCACACAGTACTCATGTGCGTGGTGCGGGAGAAGTATGCCATTTGAGATTCTTGAGTAAAAAGTACAAAAGAACAAATGAAGGGCCTGACCACCCTCGCACCCCCACCCCCCCCCTAACTTTACAATATTCCAGATTGAAATCTGGAAAAAACATGTGGTCAAGCGCTAAATATCAGCCAAATAAACTTGTCACTATACAGTCTATATTTCAGAATATATCGATTTCGGTTACGCTCACGATTTTCTGTGAGAGAATGCCTCACCTCGCTGGCATAACACAACCCCCGGGTCATTGGGAGAAAAACATTGAAACTGGGCAGCTTACTGAGGATGAAGAAACCATATATAAGCCGCGCGATAGTATGGTCACGCTGGAGGCAGATTATAAAGGGGGTCTGATGGAGGAGGCGCGTCCAAATGAAGATGAAATTAATGGTTGGGAATTCTGAACACATGGCTAATTTTAATTGATATGAAATGTTATTTAATGTTATCAGACACGGAGTCTACCGCACCATAGATTAACTGTCTCGTATTCACTAGGATGTAGTAACATTCGATTGTGTATTCCATTTAACTAACACGGTTAAAAACGTGGAGGTACTCTGGAATATACGCACAAATTAATTCCTTCGAATATATACATTGAATGTAAGCGTGAGAGATAGTATCTCGTATAGGATCTACATTAAATTCTAATCGGGAAATGGAACGACTTGAATTTCATTGATTAAGCTTACCTCGCTGTGATCACTGAAGATAAAAAAAATGATGGAACAATACAATACAAGCAATACTCAGAAAACACGAACCAGGGCTGCACAGGAGGTAAACCGCACTACACCACTCCTCAGCCACCAACACCTATTCCACCTCAAAATTCACCACACCAAGACGCCACCACGATCTGAGTAAGACCGAAACAGAGCAGAAGAGCTCAGCTGCACTCCATGTAGTTAATAAGAAGAATTCTTCCCATCCTAGCCTTCGGGCATAGACTCGCCTGGTTAGGGTATCCCTAGAACCATGCTACCACCCAGCGGCTCGCCCACACCACACCTATGAATCAGGAAGCGAGCAATAAAAAATGGAGTGCGGAGTATAAAGACGCTTCACAACCTCCCTACTCCTGCAGTTAAAACCGCCAAGATATTCGCAGAGCCTTTCAGAACCGCTGGCTGAGGGTCACCGTGCACCACCCAGAACACGGGAACCACACACACACCACTTGTCGCTACCCCTCACCAGTTGACCTGCAGGGTAAGACTGGCGGCCAGACTACAAGCAGCAAAACTGCGAGCGCCCACACCTCGTTGAATCGGATTAAAAGAAAACCTCAGAACTTCACGTACGCCTGAAGTGAGGGTATACCACACACAGCACGCCACGCCCACCACACCTGAAATAGACAGTAAAACATGGGCAAAACCTCCGCCTGACTCTCTTGAGTTAAAAGAAGACCTTCAGCCTTCAGACCAGCCTGAAGTTGAGGTACCCCATCCATCCCAACATCCACGGCCCACCAACACCTGAATCAGCACAGTGAATCATGGGCACAAACCTCGCTGCCTCTCCTTGAGTTAAAAAGAAGACTCTCAGCATTCAGACTGCCAGGGCTGAGGGTAAACCCACCACCGACACCCACATCACCACAGGGCGCGATCAAACAGTCCTTGTCCCAGCCACCAACACCCACTGTTCTAACACAACCAATCTAGTATAGACCTACAACCCTAACAATCAGAGCAGAACCCTTCACATGCAACTCCCTGACGTTAGAAAGAAGACTCTCATGCCTCAGACGCCAGGGGAGGGTAACCACAGCACTCCTCACCGACGAACCCACCAGCACCGACCCACCCTCCACTCATTCTGAGGAGACCGACACAGAGTCAGAAACCATCACCGACTCTGGCCATTGAGTTAAGACAAAAGACTCTCAGGCCCTTCAAGAACCTGCCTGGGCTTTGAGGGTGATCAGTACAGGAGGAGCTGCATGAGGCTGTGTTCCTATATATGGTGTTGCTTAGGAGACACCATCCGAGCGAGCCCATCTATTCTGCAGGTTCAGGCCTTCAACTCCATGTGCGTTCTCTGAAGCGTTAAGATTGTCTCACACGCGCTCACCTCTCCGTATGAGCGTGGATATGTGGCACATCTGTTAGTACTGGGGAAGAAGGTGGGGTGGTCGTGGTGTGCGGTCGTGGGGCGCTAATCAATGGTGCTTACTGGTTGCGTGTTACTCTAGCCTGTTAGGTGAGTGCTAAAGGTGGCTCGCTACAGTCGCACGTTGATGTTGCACTGGATGTGGTGCAACTATGGGTGTGCCTAATCTGGTGTGGGGCTGGTGATAGGTGGTGGCAGTGGTGCTGGCGGTGGTGCTGGTGAAGGTGGTGCTTCGAAGGTGGTTGGTGACTACGGATGTGGGCTATCTTTAGCGCTGAAGGTGGTGCTGAAGGTGGTGTGCTGTGGAAGGAGTGGTCCTACTGTGTGGTGTACTGGGTGTGGCTGGTGACATGAGTAGTGGTGGCAGTTGGGCTGGACAGGTGGGCTCGCTCTTGGCATCGACACGGGATTGGTCCTGTCCATTCCAAGGTGTCAACGTTGATCGAACATAACGTAGATGTGGGGTGCGTTTATCCGACCAACTCGTTGAGGCGCTTGGATCAGTAGAGTCCGCTGAGAAGTGCCCAATGACATAAGTCTCGGGGTTCAAGTAATCCTACTAGGTAGACCTGCCGTCTACTGATTGCTGAACACTAAGTAGCACTCAGTTGAAGCGCTAGGGATCTGGTGGTGCTGGCTAGTGGTGCTGGCGGTGGGCTGAAAGGCGCTGTACAGGGATGGCCATTTCGATGCTACGTTTAAGGATTGAGGCTGAAAAAGTGTTGGTACTGGTGGTGGTGCTAGGGGTGTCCCCTGCAGCACTGAGTGGTGCTGGCGGTGGTGGGGGGGGGGCGGATGAGTGATGCGCAGTGTGGTGCCTAAGATGGGTGTGCTACTTGGAGGTAAGCATTGGGGTACTAGTTGGCGGGAAATCGGTTTAATTGGAGGTGGTGTAACTCGGTCTTGACTTCATCGGTGGGCTGTGTTATTGCCAACTGGTGATACTGAGTGGTCGTTACGGGTGGGGGCCTGGTGGGGTAGGTACTAATCGGAGGTGTGCGCTCAACTGGCTATTCCTTGCTTCATCGGCTGCTTGGAGATCGCGCACATTTTAATTAGCACACTGGTTGATTTACGGTGGTGCTACGGGGTGGGGGCCGGTGGTGGTGGTACTTAATGAGGTGTGTAACTGGTCTTGTACACTCCGGTGTGATGTTGCTTGCCACTGAGTAGATACTGGGTGGTGCTACGGTGTAGGTGTGGCTGGTGGTGGCTGGACGTAATAGGAGGTGGGTGTAACTGGCTTGCTCACGCGGTCCATTTGTGTTGTTGCTACAGGGTGGTGGTGCTAAGGTGGGTGGGGCTACTGGAGGTGGGGGCTTACAGTGGTGGGGCCTACATCTGGTGCTACTGGCGGTGAGGCTGGTGTGTGCTATGGTGGAGGAAGGTGGCTGTGTTGGATGCATGTATGGTGCTAGTGGGGATCGTCGCTTACATGTGGTGGTGTTGCTGGTGGTGCTTTACTCACTACACCTACACGCCACGGCCAAATCACCGTACTCAGCTACGCGGTACCAACCCCGTAATTCTGTTCCGACGTGTAAACGTTCTGATCACCCTCTGAATAGCGCAGTTCAGACATGCGACAGATGGCCACTCCACCAAGGGAACGGCCAGAGTGCAGTAGCAACACTAGATATAAAGAAAGAATAAATGGTGGGAGAAGGAACTGGGTGCGGGGTGCAGGTGCAAAAAGGGTGTGGGTACGGCGGTACGGTGCGGGTGCAGGCGCGGGTGCGTGTGGGGTGCAGGTGTGGGTGCGGTGCGGGTTGCGGGTGGGGCTGGCGGGTGACGGGTGCGGGGCGGGTACGGGCTTACTAGAGGGTAGCGGCGGGTAGCGGGTGCAAGGCGTCGTTGCGAATCGCGGGAGCCACGGGTGCGAGTGCGGGTGCGGGTAGCGGTAGACCTGTGAAACAAAGAGCACAACTTACGATTAAATTGAGGGTGAATCTTCGAAGTTGCGTTGCCCACTACCAAGCAATTAACGGATCCGGCTCCCCCTCCCATGGAATCGTGCAGGCCAATCGTAGAAATCTAACAAAGTGGTAAGTAAAATCGATTATTTACTAACATTTTTATGATGGGGGAGCACATTTGAATTTTGGATGTGGTGTGTGGGTGTGGGTGTGGAGTGAGTGGGGTCAAAGAGGTCATGCGGGTGTTGGGGCATGTACTCGAGTGCGGTCTGTTTGTGATGTTTGGGAGAGCTGAACTCACCTCGAAATCATAATACCTCGCTGGGCCTGAGGCGGATGTCACCACCACATTCCGTAACAGGTGGGAGATTCATCGATTTCAAGCTACGGAAGACACGCTCCTTCCCATGCCTGATAAGGAACCCAGAGGTCCAGCTCCTGCGCCTGATGTTTGACTGGAGTCATGATCCGGAGGCGTGGAGTCGGGTCTACCGGGATTGATGGGGATTCGTCTTGAGCATTCCAATGAGGTTCACTGGCATTGCTTAGCGGTGTTCCAGGAGCTTGTGAGGCCAGGCAGCATGAGTAGCTCTACTTGTGTAGCAAGGCACCAGGCCACCGCATCAAGAGGCTCGTAGAAGGCGTTGATGAAGGCATCACCCTCTGTGGTCACCTGTGGGTGAGGGGGGAAGAGGTGTGTGTGTGTGTGTGTCTGTGATGTGTGTGTTGTTGTGTGTGTGGTGGTGTGTGTGTGTGTGTGTGGTGTGTGTGGTGTGTGTGTGTGCGGTGTGTCGTGTGTGTGGTGTGTGTGTGTTGTGTGTGTGTGTTGTGTGTGTGTGGTGTGTGTGGAAGGGGGGGGGGGGGGGGGGGGAGGGAGGCAAGGCCTGTTTATGTGTGTTTCCGTGTGTGTGTGTGAGTGTGGGTGGGGGCAAGGCTGATTCCGTGGTGTGCGTGTGTGAGTGTGTGAGTACAGGGGGGTGGGTTGGGTCATGGCCTGATTCTGGTGTGGGGTGTGGGTGGTGGGTGCGGGTGTGTGTGTGTGGATATGGTGAGGGTGTTATGTGGGTGGGAGTGGTGGAGGGGGAGGGTGGGGGGGGGGGGGGGGGAGTCACCTACAGTATGGGTGCCAGTGGGGTCTTAACCCAGCAACTAAGTAAGCACATGGACAACAACAAAAGCTATACCTAGCTCTATCTTGGATATCTAGTGTCACCTACATCACCCACGCACCCACCACCCTCCTCTCTCTCTCTCTCTCTCTCTCTCTCTCTCTCTCTCACCCACCCACCCTCCCACCCCACCCCCTCTGCCACGCACCTCGTAGCCATAGTGAGCAGCCAGTGTGCGCCTCAATGCCCTGTCGTGGATGTCGAGTGCCGCTGACCAAAACCCACCCACCCTCTCTCTCTCTCTCTCTCTCTCTCTCTCTCTCTCTCTCTCTCTCTCTCTCTCTCTCTCTCTCTCTCTCTCTCTCTCTCACCCACCCACCCTCCCACCCCACCCCCTCTGCCACGCACCTCGTAGCCATAGTGAGCAGCCAGTGTGCGCCTCGATGCCCTGTCATGGATGTCGAGTGCCGCTGACATAACCCCTAACCCTGGAGGGTCCCACTCCCAAAGCTCAGTGCTAGACTCCACATCCGTAATCACCAGGGTGACCATGGCGGTCTTCTTCCCCAGGCCTGGGGGTTTCTTCTTTGCATGCAGGGCCTGCCGGCTAGCTAGAAGTTGGCTCACATGTTCGTAGAATAAGTAGATGAGGATTCCCGCAAGGGTCACAGTGCCCACAGCGATGATGAAGCCTGCCCACCAAGGGAAACTGGCTTCCCTGGGAGGGGTCAAGGAAGGGGAATCGACACATTCCATATTGGTGTAGAAGCCATTCGAATCGGCTGGGGTGTAGAGGGGCACACTTTTGGCTGTACCATTCTTGTCACATGTGCAGCCCTGCACATAAGGGGGTGAGTGGGTTACTGGAGATGGGGGGTGAGTGGGTGATGAGTAGGGAACGGCAACTAATATAAGTGTTTGAAAAACTAATATTAACTAATATGATTACAGTGTCACACTAATATTAGTTTTTCAAATACATTTGAAATTATGGTGAGACGCCTCGTTTGACTAATATTATATAATATTATATAATATATTATTCACTAATATTATATAACATAGCCGACCCCTAGTGATGAGTTGGTGAGTGGGTTACTGGAGTTGGAAGGTGAGTGGGTGATGAGGGTATAAGCAGCTTAGATAATGATAACGCCTGGTGGGGCGTGGTGTTAAGGGAGCCCGTCGTACGCGGGTGGGGAGCGGTCTCCTACCTCAACTGGACAAGCTACCATCGCGGTTGACGACGACCTGCAACGCCAAGAGCGACCGAAGGGGGAGTCGAACCCCCGACTCTTCGTTCCTTAGCAATCTGGTCAACCACTAGACCATTGTAATCGCTAAAGAGGCTAGCAGCTTAGATGGTGGAAGAGGGATGCTGTAGAAACCGCCCAGGGCTCTACACTTCACGCTTCACCCAGGGATTTTTATTTCCGCTAATAAAGCGATCGCTAGTTTTGACCCCGTTTTAGCGAAAATATCGCTATGAAAAAAGTAAAAAAAAAAGTTATTTTTATTTGTTGCCCTCAATGCCCCTAAAAAGCTACAAAAAGCTACTAAAGCTACAGAAAGCACTAAAACGCTGTCCCTGAAGGAGGCCTGAAACCATAAAGCTAGAAGAAACCCACTTTCAGATTTTAAAAAAAAATTGGCTCCACCTTACAGTGTATTACGTTAGTCTTAGAATCGACCTTGCGTTGCGCGTGTTGCTACACAACTGCATCTGCATAAATCTGAAGAAAACAAACTGATAGGAGGGGCAGATAGCAAACTCATACAACTCATGGACCCAGTGGTGGCCCCTTGATGGCCCCTGTATCTGTATCTGGGTAAGCTAGTACCGCCCATAGGCGGACTAGCTCACCCCCCAAAGGGGGGCGGTACTCGCAAGCCTTCGAGTACCTTCAAGCCTTAGGCAGCTAAAAGTAAAGGCTGCCTCAAGTGGGCCCCTTCCCTTCCCTCCCCTAAGGGAAGGGCCCGCTCGCGAGTACCGCTGGGTCCATGAGTCCCCGTGGTGCTGTTCTTCACTTGATCCCTACTCCAACCAATCTACCCACCCACCTGATAGGAGGGGCAGATAGCAAAGTCATACAACTCATGGACCCATTCTATATATTCCCCGTGGTGCTGCTCTTCACTTGATCCCTACTCCAACCAATCTACCCACCCACCCACCCACCCACCTACCCACCCACCCACCTGATAGTAGTAGTAGGATGGGCTGATTGCCAGCACTACTGGATATGTGACAGCGCTAGGGATATTGTAGGAGGGGCAGAAGGCAAACTCAGGCACCCCAAGGACCCAGTCCATAGACTGTCCCGAGATGATGTTCTGCACCAGCCAATCGCTCTCGAGAGTAGCCTCAGACATGGAGGTGAAGCTAATGTCAAGCTGTTCGATGAATGGTGTGCAGGGCGGGAGGGGGCCTGTGATTCCCATATTGTTGGAAATGTCAAAACGACGGAGTCGCTGTGCTACGGCGAAGCAATCTGTACACAAGCTGCCGTTTAGCTGGTTGTGTGAGAGCATGAGCACGCTGGTGTCGGTGGATGGCAAGGTGGCCAAGCTTCCGTTCAAGTTGTTATGGTCGAGGATAAGCCGGTGGATGAGACCATACATTTGAGGAATGCTCCCAGTGAGCTGGTTAAAGCTGAGGTCCAGAATATAGGGGGCAGCACTCCCTAGCATGTGTGGTAGTGTTCCTGTAAGATGAGAAAGGGGGTTTGTGTGGGTTGGTGTCTGGGGTTGTGCGTTGGTGTTTGTGGGTTGGGTTGGTGTGGGTTGGTGCTGGGTGGTGTGGGTTGGGGGATGGGTTGGTGTGGGTTGGTAATTGGTGGTGTGGGTTGGGGGTTGGGGTTAAGCTGGTTAAAGCTAAGGTCCAGAACATAGGGGGCAGAGCTCCCAAGCATGTAAGGCAGTGTTCATGTAAGATGAGAAAGGGGGGTGGTGTGGTTTGGTGTATGGGGTTGTGGGTTGGTCTGGGTTGGTGTTTGTGGGTTGGGTTGGTGTGGTTTGGTGTTTGATGGTGGAGGGTGGGTTGGTGTGGTTGGTAATTGGTGGTGGGCTTGGGGGGTTGGGGTGAAGGTGGTTGGCACTGAGGTCCAGAATATAAAGGGCAGCGCTCCCAAGCATGCAGGGAAGTGTTCCTGTAAGATGAGAAAGGGGCTGGGGTGGGTTGGTGTTTTGGGGTTGGCTGGTTTGGAGCTTGGTGGTGGGGTTCAGGGTTGAGTTGATGCAGGTTGGTGTTTGGTGGTGGGGATTGGGGGTTAGGTGAAGGTGGTTGGCACTGAGTTCTAGAATATAAAGGGCAGCACTCCATGTAGGCTAGTGTTCATGTTAGCTAAGCAAGTATGAAAAGTGCACAGCTAACTGTTTCAGGGGGTCATCGGCACCTTTTGTTAGGGGAGAAAGTCCATGGCGCTCTCCTCTTGGAGACGTGTGACTTCCGGAAGGTCGTGGTGCGGCGAGAGAAGTAATCGCCCACCACCGGCCTTCCCGCATCTGTAGTCGGGGGTATCCCCAAATCAACCTTTTTACGATCAATGACAAGTGGAAACATCCATAAAGAGGTTTCCACGTCACACCTTTTTATTAGGCTTGAAAGGGAGTACTATGGATAGGGAACGGCAACCAATATATATATTCGAAAAAGTAATATTAAGTAATATTATTATAGTGCAGGTATAGTGTCACAATAATATATATATATATATATATATATATATATATATAATATAATATAATATATAATAATTATAATAATAATAATAATAATAATAATAATATTAATAATAATAATATTATTATTAAAAATATTATTAATAATAATAATAATAATAATAATAATAATAATAATAATAATATTAATAATAATAATAATAATAATAATAATAATAATAATAATATTATTATTAAAAAATATTATTAATAATAATAATAATAATAATATTAATATTAATAATAATAATAATAATAATAATAATAATAATAATAATAATGTATATATATATAAGTTTTCAAAATAAATCAAAATTCTGGTGAGACTGCTCGGCCGTCTAATTTTAGCTAACATTCAATGATATTATTCATTCACTTATGTTAACTTAATTAGCCGTTCCCTAATTAAGGGTGAAAGAGGGACCAAAAAGGTCTTCGCATCAAGTGGCCTATGACTAACCTGGGATGTGATTGTACCTCACATCTAGTGGCACATAACGAACCTGGCACATAATTGTACCTCACATCAAGTGGGCAATGACTAACCTGGGACATGATTGTACCTCACATTCAGTAGCCCATGACTAACCTGGAATGTGATTGTACCTCACATCAAGTAGCACATGAGTACATGACTAACCTGGCATATGATTGTACCTCTCACATTTAGTAGCACATGACTAACCTGGCATTTGATTGTACCTCTCACATATCTAGTAGCACATGACGAACCTGGGATATGATTGTACCTCACATATCTAGGAGCACATAACTAACCTGGGATATGATTGTACCTCACATATCTAGGAGCACATAACTAACCTGGGATATGATTGTACCTCACATATCTAGGAGCACATAACTAACCTGGGATATGATTGTACCTCACATATCTAGGAGCACATAACTAACCTGGGATATGATTGTACCTCACATATCTAGGAGCACATAACTAACCTGGGATAGTATTTTAGCTCACATTTAGGAGCACTTGACTAACCTGGCATATGATTGTACCTCACATCTAGCCCTTTAGCCTATTTGGCCTACCCCTCGACTGTAACATACACACATTTAGTAGCACATGAATTACCTGGGATATCATTGTAGCTCAGATCTATTTCACCCACAACAGGAAGTACTCCTGGGGTGTCTTTGGTTTTTGGGAGGGGGGCGTTAAACTTGTTGTGACTTCCTATGAGGCTCTCAAACTGAGGTAAGAAGATGAGCTCCATTGGGGGACTGCCAGTGAGCTTGTTTCTCATGATGTCCACCATGTGTAGGCTGGCCAAGTTGGAGAAGTAGTCGAATGGGATGGAGCCTGTGAGATTGTTACCACAAAGACGTAGGATAGACAAGTCTGCCATCTCTCTCCACACATCAGGGATGCTTCCTGCTCGTGAGAGTATGTGGGCTTGGATTTCGGGGAGGTGGAGAGAGTGGGTTTGGATTTGGGTGAGGAAGGGGGAGTTTGTTTGGGTTTGAGGGAGGTAGAGGGAGTGTGTTTGGGAGTGAGAGTGGTTTTGGGTATGGGGTAGGGAGGGGGGGGGGGGGGGGGGGGGACTAGGGGCGGGAGGGGAAGGGGGTTGGATTTGGGGGAGAAAGGGGAGTGGTTTTGGGAGAGGGAGAGGGAGTGGGGAGTGGGGAGTGGGGAGTGGGGAGTGGGGAGTGGGGAGTGGGGAGCGGGGAGCGGGGAGGGGGGAGTGGGGGAGTGGGGAGTGGGGAGCGGGAGGGGGGAGCGGGGAGCGGGAGGGGGGTGAGGGGAGTGGGGAGTGGGGAGTGGGGAGTGGGGAGTGGGGAGTAGGGAGTGGGGAGTGGGGAGTGGGGAGTGGGGAGTGGGGAGTGGGGAGTGGGGAGTGGGGAGTGGGAGGGGAGCGGGGAGCGGGAGTGGGGAGTGGGGAGCGGGGAGGGGGGAGTGGAGAGTGGGGAGGGGGGAGTGGGGAGTGGGGAGTGGGGAGTGGGGAGTGGGGAGTGGGGAGTGGGGAGTGGGAGTGGAGAGTGGGGAGTGGGGAGTGGGGAGTGGGAGTGAGAGTTGGATTGGGAGTGAGAGTTGGAGTGAGTTGGAGTGGATTTGGGGCAGCCCCTCCTGTGTTCCTTACCCACTATACTCTCAACATCTCCCACAGCAATTACACACGTACACCGTGTCTATTACCGCACAACAGACAAGCAGCACTTCCTGCCACCTGTGCTCCCCCACCTGACAGCTGGTTGTACGACATGCGAAGGTCGCGGAGTGATGTGAGCTGCGCCAGAGCTGGGGGCAGTGTCCCGTACAGCGCATTGAACTCCAAGTCTAGCAGCACGAGCATGCTGGAATTAAGATTCACGAGCGATTGTACAGGCAACTCTCCGGTTAAGCCATTCCGAAACAGTTCGAGCGCCCTCACTCCTCCATTGCAGCTGATATTTCCGCCCGGTGCAGCATAGCTCAGGTGATAGTTCAAACCGTGGGATTCGGGTGGGCAGCAGAAGACGCCGTACCAAAAGCAGAAATGAGAATCGATTTTCCCATCCCAGCCAGTGCTGTTGATCCAGGTCCCGTCTAAGTTAGTCTCCTTGTAGAGCTGGCGCAGGGCCGCTCGCTGGCGGAGCTCGCATTGCGAGTCGCATACGAAATCGATGGAGGAGCTATTCGAGGCATTTGCATCTCCTAAGTGGGGGATCGCCTGCGAGGAAACTGGGACGGGGCCAAAAGGCAAGCGCGATGCAAGGAAGCACCATCCTACAACGAGGAGGAACTGCAACCAGCAGAACCGTACCCCCATGATATGCCGCTTCCTTGAGAAGAAAACCTTAAAGGGCGGTTTTAGAGGGCCTGGACATTCAGTGCGTTTAATGTCGAGGCGAAGCCTTGAAGATCATGAACTTCGTCTATGGAGCAACTACGAAGAAAAGAAATGAACGCACGTCGGCGTGGCGATTTAACTAAAACCAAGGAGCAGGCGCAGTGGATGGGAAGATGACACGAAGTGAAGAGGTCGGCAGGTTGTGGATATGTTATGGGAATTCTCTGGTGGGGGGGGGGGGGGGGGAATGAAGGGAAAACTTACACAGTGGATATTTTACGGGTATTCCCTGCCCCGGGAAAAACAAATTGAAGGGAAAACAAACACAGACAGCTAGTATGATAAACGATTTGAAACGACTGTTAGATACGATGTTAGATACGCCGATATTTACGCCCGCGCCCATCTACATATGCATAATTATGTACGCCTCGGGCTTACCTGGCGATTGAATGGTGGCACCAGGGTACTACATTCTGCCATTTGGGGTTGCGCTTATGACGGGCAACTGATGAAAATAGTAGGGTGCCCTGGCGGGTCCCCTGGAGGTCGGCCCAGGTAGGGTATGGTACACAATGGCTTCTGGGTTTGTAGTTCGGTTGTCTATCATTGTTGTTGAATGTTAAAGAATATGACAAAGTTGTCCACGTGGGTATGCCAAGGTGAATCGACGAGCAGCGTTACAGCGAGATACATTTACTAATTGCAATTGCCAAGAAAGATTTAACGTAGATTGTAACCCATTGTTCACTAGGGTACATATATTATCATTAGCGGGAATAGAGAGTTTGTTACTGGGGAATATAGTGCAAGCCAAAATGACAAAATGTAGAACCGCTGAACCGGACTACCGGTACCCCAGTATGAAGATTTCAAAGACGAAAAAAATAAGATAGGAGGCAAGATATTGCACAGTCACATTTCTTCGTTATGATATGGACTGGCGGATGCTCACAACGATTGGGAATAAACCGGTAATTTGTTTCACCAATCATGTCATTTTTTTAAAAACACATGGGCAGCAAATTCCTAAGTCGTAACAAGTTAGGATTTATTTCACCAGCACGGATTGTAACATATCAAAACCATGTCCCATATGAATAATCCAGACACTGATATATATATATATTTTTTAGTTGTGAAAAGTATTTTCCCGCAGGAGGTTGGTCTCCCGATATAAACCAGCGACACCGAGGACTCAGCGTTGCCACTCCTACACAATAGTTGTCTTAAATGTTGCTCAAACGGGTCAACAACTGTACAGCGGATCATGGTTCATTAACTTTAAACCGAACGAACAAGCCTGCCCCAATGACCATCGTGCAACAAATACACCCATGCCTTGGTAGTTAGTGACGGTTGAAATGAAACTCGTCTTATCAACATGAGATATGGGGAGGGTCGGAGGGAGGGTGGGATAATAATTTTGTGCAGTAGGCACTAGGCAGTAGCTTTCTTCAGAAACACAGCGACGTGCATTCGCAGATTTCGCAGCTCTAGCAACCAAGTAATCGAAATCGTCTCCTGCCACGTCAGGCGGCCTGCCCCTTCAGTGACCACTTGACATTCATGTAAAGAAATGGCTCCAAAACTAATTGAACCGACTCCAAGGCGCGTCGCAAGCGAAATTGTATCGAATTATTGGCGTCGCGCAGTTCTATACGATCGAAGTCATTTCTGGAGCTCCGAAACCACTATAGTAGTGCCTGTACGTGGGCCACAACATAGGAGGACCCGAGCGTTCAGTGAAACGTCATTGAATTGAGCAGCTCCAAATTTATGTCCTGCCACCAAATTCTAACAGCTCTGCGCGACTGCCAACGGAAGCACCCGAGGGAGGCCGAGGTAGGTGTCGCGATCTGGCGATCTGTGCTTGGCTTCGCTTGACGTCGTCGCATACCTGAATATCCGTGTGGGATGCATGGCTCCAGCCATCAGAGATATGTCGATTGCATGGTGTAAACGCCTCTATGCTGGCTGAGTTAACACGGGTAGTACAACCACAACTGGTCCACATTCCTGAGTACGGGAATGTGGTTCGGCATCACACCTTAAGGCTGCTCGACCTGTGCGGCTATTTCATATACGAACCATCGCTTCATGCGTAGAAGTCAAAGCTTGTTTCATAGCTTATCGATGAAGGTCACGATTTTCTGTGCGGGTGGGCCCGGGTGGGCCTCGGCGCCTGGCTTGGACGCGGTCGCATGGATACCGCCTGGATGCTCCCCGACATAGTTGGCAATAGCAGCCATGGTGCGGAAGAGGGATGATTGCGAATTGTACCCTGGCCTTTAATCGAGCTGACTGTAATTTGATCGAGGGTCGAGCATTGGTCAACGCGCGGTATACAGTCGAGAAGGAGACCCTACGGCTGCCTGCACCCTGTTCAGGTTGTTAGACAGGTGTTAAACATCCAGGTGTTAAACACCAGTCCAGCAACTACATTGTTAACCAATGCTGTACATGGACAGCTGTTTAACATCCTGAACACCTGTCGAACAACCTGAACAGGGTGCATGCAGCTGAAGGGAGATACATTCTCAGCAAAACAATGTTGAGACTGGACAGCTGCGCAGCCAGCCTAGTCCATTTGTAGAACAAGAAGAGGGTGTTAAGCACACCACAAACACCACAAACACAAGCACCACAAACACAAGCATCGCAAACACAAACACCACAAACACAAACACCACATACACAAACACCACAAAAACCACACCACAACACAAACACCATAATCACAAACACTACAAACACAAACACCGCAAGCACAAACACCACAGACACTAACATAAACACAAACATAAACAACAACAACAACATAAACAACATAAACAACATAAACACAAACATAAACACAAACATAAACACAAACATAAACACAAACACCACAACCCACAGACCCTAAATCAAGGAGTATAAAAGTCCAGGGTGAATAGTACAAAATATCGTTATTAATCAGTATGTCAGACTAGATGGTCTTACCTATTGAGCCGGTACCCTGCAATGGGTAGAACCATTACTAGCTTAGTCTCAGCGGTGCCACTCTTAGCTGCAGCAGCAGCAGTAGCAGCAGCAGGAGCAGCAGGAGGCGCAGCAGTAGCAGCAGCAGCGCCACTGTTTACAGTACCAGATGCAGCAGCGCCCCTCTTTGCAGTAGCAGCAGCAGCAGCAGCAGCGCCTTTATTACCAGCAGCAGAACACAACAGCAGTAGCAGCGCCACACTTAGCAGCAGCAGCAGCAGCAGTAGCAACGCCTTTATTACCAGCAGCGCGATACAACATCAGCAGCAGCGCCACTCTAAGCAACAGCAGCAGCAATAGCAGCAGCAGCAGCACCTTAATTACCGGCAGAGGGACACAACAGCAGTAGCAGCGCCACACTTAGCAGCAGCAGCAGCAGTAGCAGCAGTAGCAACGCCTTTATTACCAGCAGCGCGATACGACATCAGCAGCAGCGCCACTCTAAGCAACAGCAGCAGCAATAGCAGCAGCAGCAGCAGCAGCAGTACCTCTATTACCGGCAGAGGGACACAGCAGCAGTAGCAGCGCCACTCTTAGCAGTAGCAGCAGTAGCTGCAGCAGCAGCAACGCCTCTATTACCAGCAGCGGAACACGACATCAGCAGCAGCACTACTCTTACCAGCAGCAGCAGTAGCAGCAGTAGCAGCAGTGCGACACGACATCAGCAGCAGCAGTAGCAGCGCCACTTTTAGCAGTAGCAGCAGTAGCTGCAGCAGCAGCAGCGCCTCTATTACCAGCAGCGGAACACGACATCAGCAGCAGCACCACTCTTACCAGCAGCAGCAGAAGCAGCAGTAGCTGCAGTGCGACACGACATCAGCAGCAGCAGTAGCAGCATCAGCATTAGCAGTAGCAGCAGCCGCAGTTCCATCAGCGCCTCTAAAACCAGCAGTGCGACATGACATCAGCAGCAGCGCCACTCTTAGCAGCAGCAGCAGCAGTAGCAGTGCCATCCTTACTAGCAGTGGGATACGACATCAGTAGCAGCGCCACTCTTAGCAGCAGCAGCAGCAGCAGTAGCAGTAGCAGTGCCATCCTTACTAGCAGTGGGATACGACATCATCAGCAGCAGCAATAGCAGCAGCAGCAGCAGCAGCAGCAGTAGCAGTGCCATCCTTACTAGCAGTGGGATACGACATCAGCAGCAGCAGCAATAGCAGCAGCAGCAGCAGCAGCAGCAGCAGTGCCATCCTTACTAGCAGTGGGATACGACATCATCAGCAGCAGCAATAGCAGCAGCAGCAGCAGCAGTGCCATCCTTACTAGCAGTGGGATACGACATCAGCAGCAGCAGCAATAGCAGCAGCAGCAGTAGCAGCAGTGCGACACGATGTCATCATCATCATCATCAGCAGCAGTGCCATCCTTACTAGCAGAGGGACACGACATCAGCAGCAGCGCCACTCTTAGCAGCAATAGCAGCAGCAGTAGCAGCAGCAGTGCCACTCTTAGTAGCAGCAGCAGTGCTTCTATTACCGGCAGCAGGACACGACAGCAGCAGCGCCTCTATTACCAGCAGTGCGACACTTTCTGATCTGTCTTTCTCTAATGTATGCAGTACGTCTGCCGGCACTTGACAATCGGAGCTGGTTGGTGCTTGTTCGCTGGCATCTGCCCTAAAGAAGGTGGGTTGGTGTAATGAACGCCTGGTGGGGCGTGGTATTAAGGGAGCCCCGTCTAATGGCGGTAGAGAGCGGGCCGCTACTTGACCTAGACAAAGCTACCATAGCGGTTGACAGCGACCGCGAGCACTTAAGCCCACCCGCGGGGGTTCAAACCAGGCACCTAAGTCGTTCAAGGAGCTCTGTCATAGAGCCATTTGTGAACGGGGATGTGGGTTGGTGGGGAAGAGTGACTGAATGACACCGATTGGTGGAGAGAGGTACAGATATCTGTTGACTCAAGACGTGGTTACACACGGGAGCTGTACTATGTCCAGCCTCCAGTCAATTATGTGACTAGGTTACGGGCTAAGGAATGCGGCTGTGTCCACGAGGACACGCCACTGTCAGTGAGACTGACCTAGCTGTCGCTTAACTCTGACAAAGAGAGCTCACAGCTGCTAGGTGTTTTGAAGGATGTGTCTAATTACGATTTTGTATGTCTGTTACGATTTTGTATGCCTGTTACGATTTTGTATGTCTGTTACGATTTTGTATGTCTGTTATGATTTTGTATGTCTTTTACGATTTTGTTAGTCTGTTACGATTTTATATGCCTGTTCCGATTTTGTATGTCTGTTACAATTTTGTATATCTGTTCCAATTTTGCATGTCTGTTACGATTTTGTATGTCTGTTACGATTTTGTATGTCTGTTACGATTTTGTATGTCTGTTATCATTTTGTATGTCTGTTACAATTTTGTATATCTGTTATGATGCTGTATGTCTGTTACGATGTTGTATGTCTGTTACGATTTTGTTAGTCTGTTCCGATTTTGTATGTCTGTTACGATTTTGTATGTCTGTTACGATGTTGTATGTCTGTTACGATTTAGTATGTCTGTTACGATCTTGTTTGTCTGTTATGATTTTGTATGTCTGTGACGATTTGGTATGACTGTTACGATGTTAGATGTCTGTTACGATGTTAGATGTCTGTTACGATTTTGTATGTCTGTTACGATTTTGTATGTCTGTTACGATTTGGTATGTCTGTTACAATTTTGTATATCTGTTACGATGCTGTATGTCTGTTACGATGTTGTATGTCTGTTACGATTTTGTTTGTCTGTTCCGACTTTGTATGTCTGTTACGATTTTGTATGTCTGTTACGATGTTGTATGTCTGTTACGATTTTGTATGTCTGTTACGATGTTAGATGTCTGTTACGATGTTAGATGTCTGTTACGATTTTGTATGTCTGTTATGATTTTGTATGTCTGTTACAATTTGATATGTATGTTCGCTTGCATCTCCCCTTAAGGAGGTGGCTTGGCGGGGAAGGGAGCTCACAGCATACAAGTGTTTAGATGGATGTGTCTAATCAAGCTTTTGTTTGTTCGCTGGCATCTGCCCTTACCCAACGGCTGCCTGCGCCCTGTTTAGGTTGTTAAACAGGTGTTCAGGGTGTAAAGCACGTGTTCAACTACTACATTGTTGAACCAATGATGCGCATAAACAGGTGTTGAGAACCCTGAACACCTGGCCAGTTGCCTGCCCCCAGTTGGGGCAGGCAATATCCTGCCTGCCCCAACTGGGTGCAGGCAGGATGTTACTGCCTGCACCCAGTAACATCCTGAACTGGGTGCAGGCAGCCGTAGAGTAATGCTGGTTGTTGGGGAAGTGGGCTTGCAGCAGGGATTTGTTTCCCCGCTTTAAATAGTGATCGCTACTTTTGACCCCGTTTTGGCCCAAATTGCCGCTACACTGTTATACAAAGAAGTTTTTTAGTCCTGAAGGGCCCTAAAAAGCTATGAAAGGCTGTCCTTAGAGGAGGCCTGAACCCACACAGCTAGAAAGAACCCACTTTCAGATTTGAAAAATCCCCTCCACACTTCCCCTACTGCCTCCCCTCTTTCCCACCTGCACCTTCTGCGCAGTTGTCAACTTGGAAGATCGCATCGGAATGCACAACATCACCAAGATCCCCCCCCCCCCCCCCCCCCCCCCCCCTCATCCCTCCCTCCTTTAACCTCTCACCCCCCCCCCCCCCCCCACCTCCTGTGCAGTTGTCAACTTGGAAGACCACGTCGGAACGCACAACATCACCAAGCCCCCCACCCCACCCCACCCAACCCGCACCTTCCCCACCTTCCTTATCCCTCCCCCCTCTGCCTCCCTCTTTCCCACCATTGGAACGCACAACATCACCAATTCCCCCCAGGTCCCCCCCCCCCCCCCCCCCATCCCCCCTCCCTTTTTAACCCTCCCCCTCCTCCCTCCCCCCTTTACCCTCTCCCTCCTCTCTGCCCCCTATTCCACAGTGGCTGACTTGGAAGACTGCATTGGAACACACGACATCACCAATTCCCCCAGGTCCCCCCCCCCCCCTTTCCCCCTCCCTTTTCAACCCTCCCCCTCCTCCCTCCCTCCTTTACCCTCTCCCTCCTCTCTGCCCCCTATTCCACAGTGGCTGACTTGGAAGACTGCATTGGAACACACGACATCACCAATTCCCCCAGGTCCCCCCCCCCCCCCTTTCCCCCCTCCCTTTTCAAACCCTCCCCTCCTCCCTCCCTCCTTTACCCTCTCCCTCCTCTCTGCCCCCTATTCCACAGTGGCTGACTTGGAAGACTGCATTGGAACACACGACATCACCAAGCTCCACCAGGTCCCCCAACGCTGCATTGATCGCGAGGAGCGGCTAGGCGCTTGCATTGAGGGCCAGAGGACAGCTGCGGAAGACAGGACTGCAGCCTGCCCCAGTTCGACCAAGCGAGAGGCTGTGAGAGCACAGCAAGCCAAAGAGAAGGAAGAGAAAGAACAGGCAGCAGCCAACAAGTAATTACCCACACACAGCTAAGGAAAAGGAACAGGAGCAAGCAGCAGCAGCAGCAGCACCATTACCAGCTAGCATCAACACCATCACCAGCTAGTGTTTAAAGCTAACGAGAAGGAGCAGAAGCATACAATGGACTTTTGCAGCTAGCACCATTACCAGCTAGCACAAACACCATCACCAGCCAGTGTTTAAAGCTAACGAGAAGGAGCAGAAGCATACAATGGACTTTTGCAGCTAGCATCAGCACCAGCTAGCACCATCACCAGCTAGTCCCTTCTACCACTGGCCCCATCACCAGCTAGCACCATCACCAGCTAGTCCCTGCTACCACTGGCCCCATCACCAGCTAGCACCCTCACCATCTAGTCCCTGCTACCACTGGCCCCATGGCCGGAACTCGCTCGAAGGACCCTCAAAGGACAGAGGATGCGCCTACCACCACCACAGATGCCGGCACCTCCCCCCCCGTCGTCACCACCACTAGCATGAGGCCCAGGTCTTCTTCCCCTGGCAGTTCTTCGGCAGCTAAGAAATCTGGGACCGCAAGCTCGCTCGGGAAAGGGGGCGGTACAATGAGTCACCCTAGTACACCGAGAGTGACTGAAGTCAGGCCAAGGATCCAACCCACCTCCCAGGGTGGCAGTCCAAGCCAGGCAGCTATGGCCATGGCGTCCCCAGGTGCTAGCCCACGCAGCAAGAAGGGGGCCTCGCCCAAAAGGGGGGGCGGCGCCCTCATCGCCCATGATGAGCTGTACACCAACAAGGGGGGCCTGGGTGTTGTGGATGCCGAGAGGGAATTTGATGCCCACGGATGCCGGGCTGTTTCTAGTGTCGACCCGTGGCAGGAACGCTGGAATATGGCCCTGCTTGTACTGCTGTACCTCATGCAGGGTGTGCCCTTGGGGCTTACACTAGGATCCATGTGAGTTGGCTTGGTTTGGACTGATTGTGATCGTTGCAAAATGGCCCTGTTTGTACTGCTGTACCTCATGCCGGCTGTGCCCTTGGGGCTTACTCTAGGATCTATGTGAGTTGGCTTGGCTTGGACTGATTGTGATCGTTGCAACATGGCCCTGTTTGTACTGCTGTACCTCATGCCGGCTGTGCCCTTGGGGCTTACTCTAGGATCCATGTGAGTTGGCTTGGCTTGGACTGATTGTGATCGTTGCAACATGGCCCTGTTTGTACTGCTGTACCTCATGCCGGCTGTGCCCATGGGGCTTACACTAGGATCCATGTGAGTTGGCTTGGCTTGGTCTGGATTAGGTTAGGTTACATGGAACTTGGAACTTGATTAAATGGCACCAGCCAGCAATTTGGCTGCTCGCAGTTTTTTTACCTCTATATGTGGCGATCGCTAGTTTTG